>VYYI01000359.1:0-33707 GCA_021029175.1 Bilobella aurantiaca | reverse complement strand
CACACACACACACACACACACACACACACACACACACACACACACAAGCATGCATACACATACACAAACAGATCCACAAACAAATATGAACGTACGCGCATGTACACACAAACATACTTGTGTACTACCTGTGTATGTAATGGACCCATAATGAATCCACTGTGTTTGCCACTCAATACTCCGACGTAATTAACTTTTTTTTTAATTTTGTCCCTTCTCTCTCACCTGTGCCACATTTTGCTTCTTCCTAATTTTCTTCGCATTAAATCCCATTTACTTTCCCGCTCCACTCCAAGTCCATATACCTTTCAAAATGTACAGGCATGCGCGGATCCACTCCACTGTATACTGCATTGCATCCACAATTATTTACACGTACGGAGAAGGGATTGTGAGTTAGTGAGTGAGTAAAATGGGCAGTGCCGCCGGCTGATTCCGTCTATCCGTCTACTGCCTTCCATGTGATGTCCTCATTGTCTGTCTTATTTACATTGAGAGTCACACTTTAACCATCTCAACGGACGGATGGACCCAAAGACGACATAGTATGATTTCGCATGCGGGAGAGGCCTTTTTTCGGACAAAGGGAAGTAAATCAGGTCGGGGAAAAAACAACTATTACCGAGAAAAAGAGACAGAGAGCGAGATAGTGAAAGATGAGGAATGCTCTGATGGGCACCACTCATTGTCTATTTATCACTTAGTTTCTTCCTCTCTCTCTGGCTGAGCCAATAAAGTTTTTGCCCCCGTCAGCCCCGCTGTCTTTCTTTGAATACTCGGCATGCTAATATCAACAAATCAACACCTCGAGGCCCTCCGTGCACACCTAATTTCCTTCCCGTAGCAGTCTAATAATTTTTTCTCCGCTCACTCACTCACTCGCACGGCCGAGTCGGTTCCTCAACACAAAAGAATCCATTTGACTCTTTTCCAAACGTGTAAATCTCACTGGCTCCAACTGAGATGGACCCCTTACTCAGTCCATGTTTACAGATCAAGACATATACAAGTCTCATTAATAGGCTGATTATATTCCGCCTAATTACTCAATGACCAATCCCCGTTTTCATAATTCTACACACCGTGTCCACATTCGACGAGCCATCCAATTGTTTCATAATGTAGCACTCCGCACGTCCTCTCCCATTACCCCCCTTGTCCATACCATGTTCATTTGTGGAATGGAGCAGATGAGGCTAGAGGGTTGTACATGTATAATAACAATAATGGAATCCAAAGGGATATGCGTGTGTGAGGCCTCCTTTACTTTCTGTTTCTCTCCAACAACCTCATGCCGAGGAATGCGCGTGGCCGTGAGAGTATGTATATATATCCTGGCTCGGGGCTCTCTCAAGGGTTCCACCACCACCACTTCATAATAATAACAACACAGCAGTGATGATAGAGATGACGACGACGATGATGATGATGATGATGATGGGGCCTACGGAAACTTTTCAAATCCCATTGCTAAATGGGCGTTAAACCTCCCCGCAACGTAAACCTTGTGAGCATCATATAGCAGCGGGGTGGCACACAGAGATGTCACACACGCGGGCCTGGGTGTCTTACATTGTCCTGTATCTCACCAGCAGTGCATAGGAATGGGATGTTCAGTGTGAGCAAATTACAAAAGGATTTACTCGCCGGGGAAGGGAAAAAAAGAGGGAAGAAATAGAGGAAGAAAAAATCTTGTTACCATTCGTCTCCGGCTACTTGACGAGTAGAAGTGCGGCCGTAGATATGGGCTTTGAGCAATATAACTTTGGCGGGGGAAAATGCGGGGCTCATGGGTGGGTGCGGATGCATATGGCCGAGGCGGAGGGTCGGAAACTGTGGGAGCATTTAGCGGACCGACAAGGACGATTTATTTTTTGAGCTTAGTATGTAAATTTGCACGTGAGGGATAGATTTGTTTGAGCATAGAAGAATACAAATTGGTTAATTTATAGTGAAGTTAATTTCCGCTTAAGTTTTGCATATCTCTCCGAATAAAGTTGGACCAGTGCCACCACACTCACACACATGCAAGCACGCAAACAGACACACACACACACACACAAACACACACTCGCACGAACTCTCACTATCATCCCAATGGCTGGTTCTACTTACTTTAGTCCCTGACGCAGTGAAAAAATATGGGGGAAAAATATATGGGAGCGAGAGAGTACGAGAGAGATTCGTTCCAAAAACTTGAATTCTTTTCCATGAGCCTGATAGCCCTGTCTGTCTGCGGTAGCTGGCTGGCGGGACGGTGAGCTGGTTGGTTGGTTCGCTCGTACGTACGTACGTACGTAGGCTGGGAAAAAAGTTAATCAGACTTGATTGAGAATCGATAGTTAACGAGAGAATTGGCGACGTAAAAAAGCTTTCAAACTGTCTAAAGAACTTGATCATTATTACCCAGTCAGTCCTTTGCTTATAAACTCGGAGCCAAAATCTAGTTATGTACGCATTTAGCGTTACAACGGTATTTTTCCGCCTCCATAACATGATCATGACGGGAGGGAAGAGTCCTTCCTCTCCTCCATCTCCTCGTCCTCTTCTTCTTTTCCCTCCTCCAGAATCCGAAGATGGAGGCTTTGAGATGGCTTAAGCTTTTCTTCCCACCCGCCCGTCATACACCTCCTACCTCCCCATCCCCCATACATGATGATGCATATGCATGTGAATGTCCAACCCACATGTATTCCTCTTGTGCCATTAAATTCAGTTATGATTCCATTCCATAGTGCGAGACAGAGGCATGTGTGGCAATATGTGACGTATGTCTGCCCAACAAGCTTGCCCGAGCAGACATTGAGGAGTAACGAGACGGACGGAGTAAGAAGGAGGAATCATTTATTGGAGCAATGGGAGTCTAGGTGCTGGCTCACGATTCCTATAAATATTCCCTTGTTGGGGAGGGAGAGACGATTAAAAAGAGTTTGGCTCGTGTATGTGTGCGTTTGTGCGTGTGGACGAGTAAACGGAGGAGTTTCTGAGGAAGAACTTGAAGTGAAAGAAATGCCTTCTGGCCAATCACCCAATCTCTCCCATGTATCAGTGGCCGTAGAGTCATCATCACCATCGTCATCATCATGATTATTACATCTGGACCGGGACCCCTCTGCCAATCACCCCAATGATTCTCACTCCTCTCTCTCTCTCTCTCTCTGCTGTTGTTACGGAGCGATGAGGCTCATCATCGTCGTAAAGAGGATTAAAATATGAAGGGAATAACTCCTTTTTCCGTGATGAGGCCAGCAGGCGCCATTGCGTTCATATGACGACCAACTCTGTGAGTTTGTTGAAACCTTACCGGCGTCCACATACCTGTCTGAGGAGAGGAAGCTCAAGGGCAAATAATCATTTGCCATTACACACATACACATGCACACACCTTGAGATACACGCACAGGCAGGTACACACACACACGCATGAGCACAGTCACACATGCACTTGCACAAACGGACATGCACACACGCACAGGCTTACACAAGCACATACACGTACAGGTATTGACAAAGTCATACGAGCACTCACACGCACAGGGATGGCCACAGTCGCACAAGCACTTACACGGACAGGTATTGACACAGTCACACACGTACTTACATGCACAGGTTCGTACCCAAATACATGCATATCTCTACCTGCATAAACATGCAAACTTGCACACACACACACACACACACACATTAGCACACTCTCTCCCCTTCAATAAACTTAAATCAATTTTCCTCTGCCTTCTTCCTATTTCCCGCTTGTGCTCTTTTCCATTCCCGCCCCAATATTCTCATGGAAAGGCTACTGTTTTGTGTACTTCTGGAAATAGTATATCCACACTTCCCCTTCTCACAGGATGCCTCCGATCCGACTCTGAAAAGAACAAGAATGACAAAGAGGACGCCGTAGACTGAATTGTAAGCGTATTTAATCGTCAACAGATACAAAGTGCTGTATATACGCAATCATAATCATTTCTATACGAGAGAAAACCCGCTCTATCCCTACCTCCTATCAGTCCTATGAAAGGAAAGTAGCCGGAAATGAATAGAAGCTACGGCTCCTACCGTTCTGCCGTCGTCCCTGCCACTGGCAAAACAGCCATCCAGCTTCCGCCACTACCCAAAGCACCATCAATATCCTGGAAAGATAAGCCTCTGTCTAATCTAAAAAGTTTTTAATTACTCTGACGGTTTAATAAATGCCTTCTACCCGTTAAAAATAATTTGTCATTTTTCCCGGATCTGACAATGACATGAGTTTCCAATCGTATCCATCCTATCTCCCTCACATCCCCGCACACACACACACACACACACACACACACACACGTAATCATCCACCACCACCACCACAGCCTAAGAATACGTATGTGCATGTCATGTGTCCATGTGTTCCGTCATTTTTGTCCCGCTTCCGCTCCAAATCCACATCTCATCCCTGCATACATAGAGCTTAAAGACTCATTCATCTGATCACCCCCACACGGATTTTTCACATAAGAATTCCCTTACAACCACACATAATACTCACACACACACACACGCTCACACTCATACGTACACAAACACACACAAAAGAACTAATGCCGCCTACCCCTGCACAACACCAGAGGTTGGATAATTAGCCAGGCTTATTAATACTGAATGCATATGCACGTGTGTATAACTCTCACTCTGGAGTAGGATTATAAATGTAAATCTGGGCTGTCATTAGAACAGTACAGATCTCAATGAAAAATGATGCATAATTATATATTGGACGTCTCATGTTGTGGAAACAACCGAGTCACTCCTTCGCTACTTCCACCGTGCCTGTGTGTGTGTGTGTGTGTGCGCGTGTGCTTCTACTTTTAGGTCTCTCCAAAAGGCCGGAAGACGGTGGTGCAGGGGAAGACGTTGGGGAGGAGGAAAAAGAAGACAACAACAATGGTGAACTTCAAAGCAAATTCAGCGTTTTAACAAGGAGATTGATGAGTGAAATATTCCTAAAACTCACCGCAACATATAGTGGGGGGAGAGTAGGAAGCAATCAAAACTGGGAGTGGGGTTGGATCCGTATATATGTATAGGAATGGTGGTTACACTGTCGAAGCTACCCCTACTCACTACCTTCTACTACTACTACCACTACTACTAATGGTATATATGTCGCCTCCGCCGAGCTCTCCACGAGTCAATCCATTGTGTTTTCCACAAGACTTAATAAATTACTTGTTTCTCAATTTCCTATTAAATTAAAACTACAGACAGGCTCAAACTTTTCTTTTCTCCACCATCACCGCCCCGAGCTCATGGAGCTCACTACTCCTTCCCTCCCCAAAAGTTTCCATACCAATGTCAAACCGCTCGTGACAATTAGAACTCCACGTCGAAATCTCAGTTGCGTCTCTTGCGACACAAACTTTTCCTGGGTCCAAAAGATGCCTCCATCATTGGAAGGGCTACATGAGGACCTTGCAGGTCTTTAAAAGTCATTGGAGGGCAGTGGGACATTGTAATGTGGGGCCAGTGGGAGAAGTTTTGTAGTGGAAAAAACACGCCCACTTTTATCCCAGGAAGAATTGCACATGGAAGGGGTGACTGGGCACATGGATACATGTGCATGTGGAAATATGGGGAGCATATATGGGGGTTGGGTTGAACTTGGATTGTGCTATGGGTGGATCTGCGATGATACATTGAGGGGGTGCGGGAGGGTTAGCATGTGCAGAAGTGCGAGACGGGGAAAGGGTGAGATGAAAGTACAGGAGGAAGACAGAGCGGGAGAAGGATTAAATGGAAAAAAAGAGAGAGGAAATAATGAGGCGAAACTATATGACTTGAGTTTATATGATGATATGTACGCGGCACGGAATACATCAGGGGCGAAGAAACAGGGGAAAAAACATCGTGAGCTAATGCATGGAAATGAAGATTAATACTTTACCAGCAGGATTATGATGACTGGCTTCGTAAGGTGGGTAATCTCCATTCTCTAATCGATGCTTTTTCATCGACATGAACTGGGAGGGTGTTCCATGTTGTGATAGTGGCACCAGTGGGATCGACGTCCGTTTCGGGGGGCGACCAGGCCTGGAACTTCAAACACACTTTAAATCTCTAACCCCACTCCCCATCTCATCACATGGATCATATATGTATGTACACACAAATATATAGGTAGGATCCAAGTCAATTACACCCAAAAAACCCCGCATGAATTCACAAAGTATGCACACACGTGCACAAATACAGAGCACACGTAGTACACACATACACACAGTACACAGGCACACACGCACTACACACACACACACACACACACACACACACACACACACACACACACACACATAACCGGTAGTAAACACATACACATCCAAATAACCCGCAGATCCCGTAACATACAGAGGAATCCAGGTGGAATTAAAACGTTTCCATTTAGCCGTCAGTTTACTTATACTCCCGCTTCACCCTCCATCAGTCTCTAATGATAACAAATGAAAGGCTCCGTGGCGGTGAGATGATAATAAGAATCATCATAATAATAGCAATAATAATAAAAGTAATAATAATAGTCCAAATGAGCTTTCCTCTCCTCCTTCGTATATGAAATGGAATAATAGGATTGGATCCGTCGTGGAAATTTTTATCAGGTATTTAGATATAACATTACGCCCATCCCCACCGAGTCTCTCACTTGACCCACGTGTGTGTGCAGTATAATTTACCAATTTTCATATGCCACTCAACAGATTAGCTCCGGCTCTGCGCCAGACTCACTCAGTCCGGGCTTTTCAAAGGTCAAGTCAATAAAATAAATGGAATCTTTTCCTCACCGCCCAGCCCAACCACCAGTGCGCGTGTAACTCCGCTGTTTGTCCGTGTGTCACAGAGGTCCTACCATTGAAATTCTCTCCCTTTTCCCTCAACTCCCACCCGCAGGAAATATATTCCCAAAAATGGGGAGCAGTTACGAGGAATCTTAATAAATGTTTTGGGGTAAAAGTAAAACATAATATGGAGACGAATTAGCGTTTCTCCGGTACAGTTCTCCCAACTTCGGTAAAGTCCAACCGATTGTATGCTGGGAGGGATTCACGTACATATGCTACATATGTATCCATAATGTAAAACACTTGTATGGTAGCTCTGTAAAATCATGACTTGAGTAATCAGGATGCTCGCAGTAGTGGCTCTGTCTTTGTGTGCATGTGTGTTGAAGACAGTAAATAGGGCAAATGTAAACGACCAAAAAAGATGCGATATATATCCCTCTCTACCTCTCTGTGCTGCGGGAAGAAGAAGTGAGAGCAGCGGAGACGTAGGAGTTGGCGGAGGAGGAGGAGGAGGGAGAAAACCCAAGTGAGGCGGAGAAAGGAGCTAAAGTCTACTCTCTCCATCTGCTCCTTCCTTTTCTCCAGAGAGGCAATGAATGTACAGAATAATATGAACATTCTCTATCCGTGTATTATTAAATAGGTTCATATAAATGCCTGCCGTACTCTGCGATCCGCTCCCATCATCCTCACAGGTACATACATATGCACAGGGTCATATCGTAGCCCTGCTCCCCCTGCACACACGCCCACACACACCCACCCATATACACGTATAGGCAGGCACACACACACACACACACACACACCTAAGCTCTGTCAGGGCCCGCACTGTTACGGAGATATGGCAGTCCTGCTCCCTACAGACGCATACAGACAGACAGACACACACACACACACACACACACACACAAGGTCTGTCAGAGCCCGCACTGCTCCGGCTGGGTGAAACTGGATTGAGGAGGAAATGTGAGAGGATAATCAGTTGAGTTGAGCGGGCCGCAAAAAGTTTTTTAAGTTGGCGTAATAAGCGAAATGCCATTCCAAATAGAGAGTACATAATAGGCCTGTATGGTAATAAGAATTGACGGGATACGCAGTGGCATAAAGACATCCATTAAGGCATAATGTTTCCCGAAAGGGAAAATCAATAACATAAGCATTTAGATTGCATCTTTTCTTTCTAATAAGGTGAGCTTGAAAGAATGTTTCGTTCCATCTAAGATTATTCATTCCGCTTCTCTCTCTCTCACTCACTCACTCACTCTCTCTCTCTCTCTCTCTCTCTTCGCTCCGCTCTATAGTCTTCAACTCTCAGCCTACGTTCCAGACATTATCCATGGGAAAGAAGACGAAGAAGAACCACAGTATGTGTGTCTGTATTGTGTGTGCATGTGTGTGTGTGTGTGTTCTTGCATGTGTATTGCTGCCTCTCTATTCTTGTGGAACTATATTTTTCTTATTCCATCCATACTATTAGCCACGGCTCCTTTCCTCCCTCCTGTCTACCCCCTATACATCTCATGGCCTGCTCACTAACTCACTCATAACACTTGTGTGCCTTTTGCGAGGGAGTGGGCTAGGGACTTCGGAGCCACATGCACACACCGTTGCCTCGTACAGGGCGGATCCATTCACGGCGGAGGGTTGTATGAAAATTTCTCCCGTAAACTTTTTCAATTAGGCAAATAAAGGTACAGGTTAAAAAGGATTTTTCTGTAATTTCTCTTTCATCGGAAGAGAGAAGGGTCGTGTGGAAAGCCGCAACAAACCCCCACACTCATCCCTCTCTCGCTGGCTACACCGCCTATAGTTCCATTTCCCATTCAGAGGAGCTATATGGTTGGTGAGTGCTACTATCCATATTATAGAGAGTGCCATTATGATACTCCTGCTCTGCTGTTGTTGGTCCAACTGTGTGTGAGTGTATGGGTGTGTGTATGTGAGGGCTTTTCCTTGTTTCTAATAATACCATTACTTTAGATTCACTGAGATTGCCGCTCTGCTCTCTCTCTCTCTCTCTGGCTGCCTGGCTCGGAATCTTATACCTTGGTTCTATATTAAATATCTTACGACTTCAGACGTGCAATTAGGCCACAAATTAATTTATACCCTTTCCAACCTACACTTTCCTCATGTCTTCACTCTGTTGGAACGTACATAGGATGGTGTACATTAATAATTTTATTATACTGCCATCTCTCTCTTTCCCGCTCCCAACTCCACAGACACACACACACACGCACACACTCTTCTTTTACGTCTTCAAGACCTGGATCTTTCCATGCCTACTTCGAGGACAGAACATTGGTGTGGTGGTTGTAGTAGTAGTAACGGGGCGACGGTGGTGGCGGCGGTGGTAGCGGTAGTAATAGTGGGAGGAGGCGGACACGGCGACGATGAGGATGATGATGACGACGACGACGATGACATGGAGTGGAGGAAGATGCTCAAAGAGTGGAACAGAAAGCTAGAGGAGCGAGACGGGTATCGTAAGTGCCTCTATATGGAAAAATGATTATAGCCCCAATCTTTGTTCGTGGAGAAATGAGGCGACGAATACGACAAAGATGAAACCAACACTAAAATACAATCATCTAGAATACATTAGAAAGTATTACGAGACCCGACACAAACTATACCACAGACTCTTCCTAGGGCTGGCATATACAAACTCAGACACACACACACACACACACACACAATGAGTACACCCCAAATGAGCCCATGCATATACACACAAAGGCACACACACACCGCCGCCGCCACTCCGCGTCTTCTACTGTTACCGATCTCGAAATTGAATTCCATTCCTCATTTCTACTAATGACTCATCTCTCTCCACGCTTCTCTCTCTCTCTCTCTCTCTCTCTTATAATATCAGTCCCGAATGAATCTCAAGTATCTAATCCCCTCCAATTCCTTACGGAGAACTCTGTGTATGCATGCATATTAGATAGCTAATAATGAAGGATGTTGGGCGGAGTGTACAGGGGCCGGTATGAATGTGTGTGCATATATACAGATACACGCAGCATGGCCTAACCATCGTCCCCAGTCCTAGGCATATTAATTTTCATTCAGAATCCAATAAACTCATCTTTGAGGAGAAGATCATTTTTTTTTGGAGAAAAAAGTCCTTCACCCTACCGCCGCGCTCCCACCCAATAATTCGCAATTCCGTCCTAGAATATGTCTTCCCCATTTATATATGATAACAATTACCTACTTGTGGTTTCTTCTTTCAGCCCTCATATATATCCCTCTTATTATCCCGGAACTCATTTCCTAATCAGAATTCCCCTTCGCAAATCAGCTCACATGTCGTAATAAAAATCATGTGCCAATTATACCTGCGCAGAGGTCCTCTTGGGATCCTAAGGAACGACATCCCTGTGCTACATGATGAGAAGATAACATAATGTTCATCAAATCTGTTGGAAAATCATTGGGAAATTTCATTTTGAAATCATCTCAAGGGTTCTCCGGTGACAGAGTGTGTGGGGAGTGACAGTGAGAGAGAGAGAGAGAGGACTGCATTAGTAAGTTTAAAAGCTCAAAACTCATAGGCTTTCAACTCCAATCACCCGCTCTGAGGTTACAAGAAGGGTTCCTACAACCATGTTCCACCGACTTGAAAAATTAGTGTCAACCGCATCGGAACTCTGTGTGTATATGGGAGTTGCGTTGGGGGCTTCAACAGGCTCACACTCCCAGGGATGGATGTGAGGAGAAAGGAAGAGGGAATCAGGGGAATATTTATCGGATGAATGAGCTTGATCAAGATTAGACTTGTAGGAATGAGAGGCGGTTGAGGAGGGCGTTGAAAACCCTTTCGGAGATGCAGGGAGTGGAGTGACGACATGTATATACGTTGCATTGTAGGCACGGCAGAGGGTAGGGGTTAGTTCAAAGAGTGCGGGTGGTGGCGGCGGCAGCAGCAGCAGCGGATGACAAGAAGGAAGAGTGACTGGTCGGGAGGCAGAGGGCTGAAAAATGTCAATCTGTACTACAAATAGTGGAGTTAAAAAAGTGAGTAAGCGGAAGGATGTGGGATTAATATTCAGTGGATTTATTCCCACCAATTTGAGGAGACAATAGTATGAGGGGGAACACATGAATATGAAGTAGTTTTGGAAATCCTGTAAGTGGATTTTGAGGAGTGTGCCGCAGTATATGTCTGCTATAGTCTCGGCACTGTACAGGGAAATGCCAGAGTGGAGACAGACGGTGAAAGACGCAGAGGGCTGAATATATATAAACGAATACATATATGTGTATATATACTGGATGGCAGACGGCTGCAATTTTTCTGCGAATGTGGAGGATGAAGGAGAGTCTAGAAGAGTGGGAACATAGTTTACGTGTATGTACATGTCTAAATGTGTGAGTGTGTGTGTTGTGTGTGTGTGTGTGTGTGTGTGAATGTGAGTGAGTTAGAGTTGAGAGCGAGAGAGGTGGAGAGAGATAGAAAGAAAAAAACGAGTTCTTTGTACAACAATTCAGATTCATCGTAAGTCACGCTCGAGAGCACTCTCCTTGCATCATAATGTTGACATTTTACAGGGAACTGTATTAATTTTCCCGAGGGGAACATCGGCTTTTTTCCATCACGTTATAACCTTATGTCATACTCAATCTGACTAGCTTTGGAAAAGATAATAATTATTCGAAAAACACCAGAGTAGAACACACGGAACATTCCATCCATCCGTCCGTCCTTTGGTAAGTTTGTTCCTATGTACGTATGTACGCTCATGCGCCCATCCGAACCAAAAGCTTTGGCTCATTCCAAAGTAATAATAATGTAATGTACACCAAGCCCATTTTCCAGCCCCAGCTCACATTAAAAGTTTTACTTTGGAACAATAATAATATCGTCCCGTACCTGTATAATATGCTCACACACAGTCTCATCCTCATGGATACCATACTTGGGGGCCCGCATGCCTATATGCTCATCCGCTTTGTGTGTGTGTGTGTGTGTGTGTGTGTGTGTCTGTATTTGTGTCTGTAATGTGTGTGTGAGTAGCAGCCATCAAGTGGATTTGCCAGTTCCTCCATCGCCACCACCACCACCACCATCAGCACACAGTGAAAACTCCCTGTGTGCAACCCCTGATGCATTATTGTGTGTGTGTCTGCTAGCAGTGCTTATATATCGCGTGCTCTTCTTTACTTGGAATGATAAGAAAATTATGACAAGAATACAACAGGTTTTCCCTTTTTATCCCAACTCCTCCATTCCCCCCATCTTCTACTTCATTTTTTTCTCACCTATCTCACTTCCCCCCACCCCCTTTCTCTCTCACTCCACGCCATGCCAGTCACACAAAGACATGGTCATTTTTGAATTAATTCGCCCCGTCTGTCTACTACACAAGTCTTGAACCAGAAAAATAATCAGGATGGTGATGATGAAGAAGAAGAAGAAGAAGAAGATGAGAGGAGAAGTAAGAAAAGGAGTAGAAACTACGGAGATGAAGGTGAGGAAATATTAATGAAAAAGAATCACATGAGATGAGTTTTGTAACTCTGCTACACATACACACACAGAGCACTTGATACAGTGGAATATATAATACTACTATTACTTTTCAACTACTACCACTGCTACAGCTACAACTGGAACTCAAAAGGGAGAATCTTATGTAGCTTAACCCCTGTGTCTTTCCCGTCTGCGTTCATGCTCGGAACTCGTCGTCGCTTGGAGATAAGTTGGGTTAGGAGCAGGAGCCGAGTTGAGAGTCAGCTGTCAAATCAGCTCGTGAGCCGTCATCAGTCATATATGATTTGCATTTTGCATCCATTCCAACCCGTAGAAGAATAATTTCCACGACGACCACTCTCAATATGTCCAGCGGCATTCTAGCATATAATTCCATTTCATTTCACTTCTCCCTTGTCACAATCACACCCACCCTCTCTCTCTCTCTCACACACACATACACACATACACAAGTGGATTCGTCATCCAACTCAACCAAGTCATCCGCTCCTGGCCATGAATCCGGTCTACGGAGAGAGCCTGACGTACATGAGACGTTAAATGAACCGACTGCGGGGATTACCAGCAGGGACCATAATGACTTCCGTATAGGTGAGTCTCCCCCAATTCCATAGGGGCAGGGACCAACTGGCCCTTTTACTACGGTAATACTTCCGTCATAATACGGATTCTCTTTAGGGGCATACCATTGGGGGAATCTCCGCTCCAGTTTTATATGGGGCACACTTGACACAGTGTATTCACTATGTTCTCACTCCGCTGGCTCCTTTACGGAGGGGCTCTGATCCTATCTCATAGCCTCTCCTTCATCTTCTACTTCTTCTCTAATTTCTAATTTTCTCAGTTCAGATGGTACTGCTCCGACTGCGATAATTGTCTAGCCCGTGTGAGTTCGTGTGTGCGTGTGCATGTCTGTGAAAAATCCCGCACTGCTTAAAACAATGAGCAGAAGCTGACTGTGTAAAAAGGGCTTTAGTTGGAACAATCAGCTGTTGACATGAGCTCAATTACTCGCCTCCTTCCCCGCTTCTGACCCCTCACAGTGTGACTCCAGTGGAGCATATAGGTATTATAGAGTGCATCCGTATATGGGATTTTTTTCCACTTGGGAAATCCATATCATCACACGAAGCTCAACCCAACCGCCCCTCTTCCCTCTCTAAATGATCCTCATCATCCCAGTATTTTCCACGGGTCCCTGTATCTCCACTACCAATGCGCGGAGGATCCGCAACGGCACATTATTATGTGTGGGGAAAGGGGAGCAATTAGGACTGATCAGCCCGAATCGGAGCTTTGTATCATATCATAGCTCATTTAGCCATTTTTCTTCACGTCCTCCCCTCTTTAGATATTTTTTAAAAGTTTCAAAGATCTAACGACAGATTAAGTCACTTAAAAAGTTAGGAAAAAGAGGCTATGTAGCTGCACTGCACTGACTGAGGCGTCGGATTATTACAGGCGCCGCAGTGGCAATGAGAATGAGCCGCCGTAGTTGCCTATGCAACAAACAGGAGCAGGATCAAATGTGTGCTGGAATGTGAGATTGTGTGCGTGTATGTGTGTGCAAGTGTGGGTGTGTGTGTGAGTGTGTGTGTGTGTGTCTGTGATGACAGTCGACGGGAGTTGATCGGTTACAGTTACACCGCCTCATGATTTTTTCCTACTCGCGTTTCTCTTATCCGACGCTCACTCACTCTCTCTCACTGTATAGCTTACTCACTCATTTTTCTCAGCCGGAGCTTCTGTGAGCGAGAGAAAGAGCTGGGCGAGAATAAGCTAAACTGATGGGATGAAGTTTCTGATAATTGTTTGGAAACAAAACTTTCCCGGGATGTCATGGATTATTTTGGAAGAGGATATATAGACGGAGGGCGAGCTCCGCACTGTTTTTGAAGGAACTAATCTGTTTTGACAATTTACTTTTCTTTTGTGAAATTGCCAAGTTCATCTGATGCGCGCGGAGGGAAGTGTTCGGGAGAGAGAGAGAGAGAGAAAACTTTAAAAATAACAGTGGGAGTATGGTGGGATAGAGCGGGTTGAAGTGAACCGCTCCACACTTACAGACGCACACACACGCTCCCAATATCAGACTATACTATACTGTGTGAGCTACATGGCTGGGCTTTTCCTACTGTAATGAATGGAACAGGATGATCCCATCAGCACAAGAGATTAAATGAGTATCCTGGGGGAATGTTGAAATAATCGCAAAATACCATTTCTTCTCTCTCTCTCTCTCTCTCTCTCTGTATTTCCAACAGTGGAACAAGGACGACGTCGAATTTCATTTTTTAACCCTCATAGCAGCAGCAGGCTCATATCACCCTCAGCCACTATATGACTACTACTACTACCACACACACAAAAGTACACACAGGGGTGTGTCCCTCCCAGCTAAGCTCTGTACATTGTCTTCCCGCAATTTTCAACTTAAATTGTCTGTGTGTGAGTTAATTCAAATTCTTTCGCCTCCTCCTGTATATACAATCATTCATTTTTATTTTCATACTTCACACACACACACACACACACACATAGAGATGTATACATGTTAGCCCATGGTTTTTATCTCATCTTTCCTCCTTCCGTTTCCCGGGGTCAGGAGAGAAAAAAACCCTTCGGATACTTTCTTTCTATTTGAATCCCTGAGGGAAGGAAAAATTAGGGAGATGGAAGATCATCCTCTTCCTCCTCCTCCTCCTGCTCAGCATCTTATGGTTATAGTATAGTGACTTTGGGCGCATAACATATGCAAGGACTTCTAGGATGGAAAAAAGTAGATTGAGGGTAACTGGAGGTTTCGTTCAATTTCATAGGCTGGGTGTTCGTGTGTGTGTTCATATGAGTTTTGTGTGTGTGTGTGTGTGTGTGTGTGTGTGTGTTTACTGGCGGTGCAGTGGTGTGATAGTGTCAGAGGTACTAGCGGTCTCACAGTACTGTATTGTCAGTAGTGTGGTGTATGCGTTGGGTTGGACCCAATGGCTTGCGTATGTGGCTCCGCTCCTAGCAAAACTGGAGGCAACGACCATAAGAAGAAATGAAGCATCACAAGTAGACATTTTCCATTTCTAATAACTTGACTCCTCCTGTAAATACCACTATAAAGTTAACAAGGCTATGCATGTCTAAGGAAATCCAAATTTTTTTTCCACATCACCATAAACGCATTCACTTCTATTCGCTATTACCCTCGTCTCATAGCTTTTGATTAACTTGGTAACCTCGGATGTGGGAGCACGGTCATGCTCTCTGAACGGCATGACACACCAACTCATATGTGTTGTATGTGAATACATGTGTTTAAATGTGTGTGTGTGTGTGTGTCCCAACCATCTCATTTTCGCCACACAAAGACCGTTGAAGAAAGCGAAACGATTGTGTGTATGTGTGTGGTGGGGGAGAGGGAGTGAGAGTTAAAAATCCTCGAGCGAATCTTGATGGAGCATAACCCCATATACACCACTACTACTAATACTACTCCCGTGCACCTCCCACACATTACCATTTTGGTACGGGAATTGTGCATGTGTGTGTGTATTCGTATGTCCAGGTCCCGGCGGTGTAAAAATTCCCCCTGTTTTGAAAAATCTCATTCAAGTTCCATTATCTCTCCGACCCACCACTGTATGGTAGTACCCACCACCGACTCTCCATAAAAATAAATAAATCCACCAGAAGAGAGTAAGCGAGTGAGAGAGAGAGAGAGAGAGAGAGAGTACATCTCATCCCAGTTCATTTTTAATCGTATCTTCAATTCAAATTTATCCCCCGACTCCTCTTCCTCATATCGTCCGGGCCACATTAATGTTCCATTTCTACTCCCCGCCATAATGCTCCCATCCACACGCTCCGTTGCCCTGTTCACAAAGTTTAATTTCCCACCGTTCCTCCTCCTCCTCCGCTCTGTTTTTGTGACTCTCTTGTATATTACTACTCCAGTAGCTAATCAAAAGTGTGAGTATGTGTGCCTGTGTGTTTGTGTAAACGTATTACTCAAATGGTAGAGGGAACTTTTGGGGAGAGTTTCAATAAAGGAGCTCTACGGCAGTCGTTGTAGAACCTCCGTCGATTAAGTCATTACTTGAGTATGTAAAAGAGAATTATAGTATCTCTAAAAGAACAAAAATTAAGGGACATTATTAATTTTCCCGGGAGGTCTTATTATGAGCATTACCATATGAACTTTGCCTACAAAGAGTGAAAGGGGCTTCGACGCTGTTGTTGTTGTTGTTATAACAGTGACTGACGTTGAGTCTATTATTGTGTCCTTCCAATGGCCAATTCCTATTCCCAGGGAATTTCAATGAAGCTCATCTCTCTCTCTCTCGAGCCAATTATAACATTCAAGAAGAAGTATAAGAAGATGATGATGATCCAGAGAGGAGCGGAAGGGTTTGATGTCTCCGCAAAAGAATCCTTTTTTCCCATCTCATAATAATAATGATGAAGAAGGAGGGGGTTGGAGAGGTATAATTATGGAGGGAAACTATAAATTTAAAATTAAATGCTACCCCAAAGAAATTATTAGGTTAACAGGGCTATAAATACGCGGGCGTTAGGAGGTGTCCCACATTGTTTTTCCACTCGGGGAAAAAAAGACCCATCATGAGAGTATGGATTCAGCCTGAATTCCCTCCAGTGTCCCATTACGCCGGGTGGCTCAGCAGAGTGTTTTGGTGCAGAAAAACCCTAGGTTTTCACCACCACCATGAACGCAGATGGACCAACACTAGTACGGCAGTTGGGAATGGGCCCTTCCGTATGTACTTGTGCGGTAGACGTAAAGGGAGCAACGGGATGGGCTGGCTGAGGCATGGTTTTTTCCTTCACGTAGACACAGCAGGCACACACTCACATGCACACACACGTACATACACACACACACACACACATACACACAAGGGAACACATACGACGGGCTGTCAGAGCAATAAATTTGTTGACGCAAGTAAAATTATATCAGAAAATTATGCTTATTTTCTCAAATGAAATTTTCGGTTTGCCTCCAGTGATTAGAGTTATTAGCAATTTGGGCGATTTAAAGAGGCGAAGGCGTATGAAACGAGTGAGCTGTGTATTTGAGAATGTACACCTCTATACTTTGAGGGAGGATGAGCATTCGAGGAAGGTGCCCACAAACCTTTCCCTTGGCGTACTTAACCTGTATAATATCAACTGCATGAGAGGAGATTTAGTGGCCGAGGATATTGGTGTTGAGCCCACGGAGCTGAAGCATGTACGTACATAATGACAGATACACTGGCCTAACGACTCGTGTTGGTGTGTGTGTGTGTGTGTGTGTGTGTGTGTCTGTGCGAGTGAGACGAGGCTGTTGGAAGACGAAGAAGGGAATAAGTATGAGTACGACTTGGATAAGTTAAAAGCATGTTTGATCCGCCTCAGAATGAAGGGCACCTTTATTTCCAAATCGAAAATTACTGTAATCATTCATTTGAAGTTGAAATTTCCTCACTGGTTTGATGATACGTTTCGGCTGAGCCTACCCTCTTTTCATTTTCAGGTCCATCCCCAGAACAACCATTGTTTTCAACCTTTCTTGTTTTCTGTGTGTGCGAGGAGTGCGGTTTGAGGTGTGTGTGTGTGTGTCTGTCTGTATTTAAACGTGTGTTGGTGCCTGCATATGTGTACGTGTGTTTGTACCTGTGTATGTGTACGTGTGTTTGTGTCTGTCCGTGTACGTGTATTGTGTGTTTGCGGCTGTGTCTGTGAGTTCACATACGTTTGGGCCTGTCTCGCTGTGTAAGGGGCATGGGCGCAGGTACGTGTGTGTGAGTGAGTGCGTCGCCTCATTCAGCCAGAAAACTCTACATGACGATTACTTACTAAAGAGCATTATATTATTTTACATGAAGCCATTCATCCGGTCAATTTCTTGAAAGCTAAACCAATTCAGAATTCTCAAGCCACGCCACGCATCTTCCTTCTCAATCTCTCACTCGCTCTCCAGCTCCTCTAAAGTGTGGAGCGTGGAGTGTTATATGTAAGGACGGAGGGAAAGATCCTCATAACCCAGCACCTGCCTGCCTCCCCGCGCAATTGCTAAGAATTTCCGCATCGGTCGTGGTCTGCATTGCTAATTATTTAAGCTCCTACGCGCTTCTATTAAATCTAACTATTCAGCAATTTTCTCCCGATTACCATCACCCTTTTTCATTCCTAACTACAAAGGATATCATGGAGATGGAGTTGAGAGAGAGAGAGAGAGAGAGAACGTTGAGGATTCGAGTAAGTACTTGAAAATTTTCGCCGAGTATGCTCCAGACACACACAAACTCACACACAAACACACACACACAGATTCGGCAACACAGTAGTAGTGGTAGTAGTACGAGTAGTAGTGTAACATGTCAAAAGCATTCAAATTACCATGCAAACTTGATCGCGTTGTCGTAGTACCGTAGGGGTGCGACTAGGGCCAACTGGTTACAAAAGAGTGTAACAGCATCCATGGAGCTATAATACGCCCCATAAAGGAGAGCTAAAGGAGCGCGTGTGCCTCAACCCATAGAGGCTCGTCCGGCATATGCACAGAGGCAGCAGGACTCGGGTTGAAGAGCCTTGAGAGAGTGTACTAGCACACTCACACACACACACACACACACACACACACACCCATACATATAGTATACAACCCAAAACGGTAGTGCTACCATATAGCATATTCCATGGTAGCTCTATGGGTGTGAAGACATCTGAGTCACCTTTATTCGACCACCAAAGATTCTGGGTCTATTGTTTCCTCCTTGCTAAAAAGTCCATAAAGTGTACGTATGAAACGTGTTTTGGCTCGGAGGCGGTCGCTACCCCACGCTCCCGTAGATCGCTCTACCCATACTTCTTGCATTTGTCCGCCTGCCTGTACGGGGGCACTCCGCGCTGAGAAACACAATGTATATAGCCTGGCTATAGGATCCATACATGTACGCATCTATACCTCGGCCCGAGCTCCTTCCTTTTCCATTTGAATTGTAAATTATGACCTAGACTGTCTCTTAACTAATTATTACTTCTCTATTTTGATATATAATGCTCATAAAATTTAATGTAATTGTACAGAGAGCAAGTTTGACTGCGTAATATGTGTGTATGTGTGTGTGTGTGTGTGTATGTTTGAATGTGCTTGTGAGTTTGTGGCTGTATGGGAAGCTTTAATACAGAAGAACAACAAGGTTCATTCCAGCAGGCGTGTGTGAGTGTGTGAATCCCCTGTTCATGGCACATATTGAACGGAGATTAAAGCATAAATACAATAATTACCAAGCATTCCGTCCCGTAAGCCTACTTTGCATACCTCGTAACTAACCTGAATCTCCGCTCCGCTCCTCATCATAATGATAATCTTCATCATTACCATCCGGATCTTATGGCCAATATATATGACAGAGTATGTACACCACACCCATGGTTTTACCCCCATTTTCCACCCACAACCACCGCCGCCACTGTATCGTAATTATGACGACAGTGTGGCGGAATTGAGGGGAAACATTATTGGCTCCACCGAGTGGGATTGTCATGTAACAGTGCTGTAGGGGGAAATGAGAAGTGAGCATAGGGATGGCTCATCATCTCGCTCAATTCACCCCAAAAAGTCTCTTGGGGATTATTTTTGAGTTCGCCAATAAGATGGAGACGGAGACGAAGGAGTAGAAGATGGTCCCCTCGCCACTCCTCGTCTCAGCAGGGAGAGAACGGGAGAACTTGTGGGTGAAATGAGAAGCTGTAAGGTAGTGAGTGCTCTATGTACACAACCCAGGGTATAAATTGTGGGCCGACAAACAGCTAATTACATCAGGGTTACAGCAATGAAAACAAACGGGGAAGTGGCGCTATTAATTTTTACCAACGGTGGAACAAATCTCTTTGGTTACACGACCGCAGACAACCCCTCACTCTCCTCATCTATGGGAGCATACTAATGAGCTGGCAATTGAACTAGCTCCTTATCAGATCCCATTCATTTACACGATTGCACTGTACAAATCAAGGGATAATTCCCCTCGAATTCCTCTCTCTCTCTCTCTCTCTCTATCTCTCTCTCTCTCCCTCCATCTTCTCCAGAAGAATCTTCAACGTTACCCCCTTCTTCTCCTCCTTGATCTTCTTGTCCGATGAAATTTCCCCGTGAACACAATTAATTTACCGATGGAGATATCAACAGATTCAGAGCCGCCGCTCCGCGGAGGAGTCTATATGCTGTGCAGTACAATCCTGGCCGTCGCTCTCATCTCAAAGGGAACCACTGCGATGGCTGGTTGGCTGGCAGGCAAATAAATGTACGCAGCAGTACTATCATCCTCACCATCATATACACCGGCATTCCGGCTCGGCTCTGGCTCTCTTTCAGGGGAACGGATTCGTGCACCAATGTCATAAGAAGTCAAGGAGAAAATGTAAGTTCACATCATCTCCATCTCTTCATCTCACTCCCTCCCAATCCCAACATTGCCGACAACTACTGCCACTACTCAAGTATATTGTAACACTCAGGACATACAGGCCTGCCGCTGCCGATGATGCACTTTTCAAATGGGCCGTATAAGTATGTTCCTTGTATGTGTGTGCGTGTGCTTGTGTATGTTATGTTTGTGCCTGTGTGTGTGTGTTTGTGTGTGTGTCTGTGTATGCATATGCGGGTGCACACTTGTGAGCGTATAATGTGCCTATGTGTATCTGTGTGTATGTCTGTTGAGAACCCTACATATCGCTCACATTATTAGGATCAAAGGGAGGGAGATGAGCGGGGAGACCTGGGGCCGTGTGTGTCGGAGATGGGGCGTACCATATGGGTGTAAGTGGTATGGTACGGGGGTGAGGAAAAAAAGTGAAGACGTAAAAATATTTGAGGAAAGAGCCAAATTAAAGTGAGGAGAAATGTCAAAAATGTTCCAACTATGCTCATCTCGTCCATGTAATCGTACACTGTGTATGATACACATGATTCTCTTTCTGTGTTGTAGGGAGGAGGCGGGAAATGATATGGTGAAGAGATTCCCATTTTTGGATAATTTCCCCCCGTCATAAATCTAATACATAATGAAAGGGATTTTTGCTGGCAATTACACACGAACGCCACCAAGAACCAACCCATGTGGGTTACGTAGCCTCAGCATCCAGCATTACCGATGCAGGGGGGAAGGGATGGGAGTCAAAGTAAATATTATAGTATATCAACTTTAGTCTCTCAATCTCTCCCGTTGTAGGAAATTAATCGTGTTCTCTTACGCACTCCGCTTCCACTGCCACTTTACCATGGGCCTGACGGAGCCCTCGGTGTGCTTAGTTGGAGGAGTCATTTTAAGTAAGAAAGATCCCTAAAAAGACGAGCCGCACACTCACTTTTGTACCGGCTCGTGCATGTTTTCCCTTTCATATACCGTGTGTGTGGATATGTGTGTGAGAGTGTGTGTGAGAGTGTGTGTGTGTGTGTGTGTGTGTGTGTGTGTGCTATCTGGATCTGTGAGCGGGTGAACACAAGTTTTTTTCCTTGAAGGACAGGTTAAGAAATATCGGATTTAAAAATTGAGGTAGCCTAATAACATAATGGTACCGTGGCAAGGAGGGACCATTGTAATTTACTGCACACACATTTATAGCATACAGGAACGACGAGGACGGTGAATCCCCCTGGAAGGGGAAAGAACCTTTCCAAAAACACATTCCCTCTCTAATTCTTCCCAAGGAAATTACTTTGGGAAAATCTAAAATTTGGATCTATACAGCGACGATTTTTCTTGGCTCATGTGACGCGTGATCGTATATGTGAGAAGATGTGTGAGTGTGTGCATGAGTGTTGACGTCTGTATCCATATGTGCTCGTGTATGTATGTGAGGGGGCTCCCTGTTGACTTGAACAGGGGTTACATAGTCGGAGGTTTAAAGTAGCCAAGAGGCAAAGTATACAGAGCTTGTGCATTTGTTGGGAAAAAACGGGAAAAATTCTCGGCAGCAGACTGTTTGGAGAGCATGTAGCGAAAGAGAAATAATTTCTCTTCAACTCATGTCCTCTCTCACTCTTGCTCTCTCTCTCTCTCTCTCTGGCTCGAATCAAAAATGGAATGCAAAAACAATTTGGACCGTGTCAACCATAGCAAAGTTCATTTTTCATCCTCCCAAGAAATGCTCAGGATCCGGGGGGAAATATATACACACACCCGTACACACATACGCACGCACATATTCAACAAGAGCCCCGTAGAGCACAATACCTCATGTTCTCTACACATGAGCCTGAGCACGTTTATATCTATACATATGTATATATATGTATATATATATATATTCGATGGTACTTTTGGCTTGGGGTAGTGGACTCGTGCATAGCCAGCGGAACGGAAGGAAAGATGGAAACACGTCGTGACCATTTGGCCCCGCCAACCAGTCAACAAGTGACCACTTTCCTTTTATCTCACATGCATGAGCCCCGTCCGATTCCTCCCGCTCACTCTGACTCCAGCCCCAAATATATAGCACTAGGGATGGCCTGATACGATCAGAGGCACACACACACACACACATACACACATTCACACGTACATGCTTGCATACACAAGTTAAATCCCCTCGTACAAACCTTGTAAGAAGGCTTTACTGCTGGCAGAGTCGATAACTTTATTTGCAGCCCAGCTCTGTAGTGGCTGGGGAGGTTAGAAAAGCTCGTATTTTCTCACTTGATCCCCCATCCTACTTGGCTGACCATTTCTCAGGATCTCTCTCAGCCTCAATTTCCGCACGAACAAAGTAGCCATAGTTCAGCACTTGTACAATCAGTCAATTAATTTCCTCTAATCACGACCCCATCTCAATTTTTCAACACTGAGCGTAGCTCATCTCCGATCCGTCTTCGTCTTAGAATACTGTGTATGCGTATGTGCCTGTGTCTGTGTGGTTGTTTGTGTGTGTGTGTGTGTGTGTGGTTGTTTATGTGTGTGTGTGTGTGTGCGTGCGCGCTTGCGACCATGTATTTGTTTGTGTGTGTGTCTGTGCGAATAAGTATGTGCGTAAAATACCCACCTGCCCAGCCTAACTGACTCGGGAAAAGTGGCCTCTTCAGCTGGGGCGAGCTACGGGATGAACGGGGTTGAGAATGTGACTGTATGTACAATGTGGCAGATATTTTGACAGTTTTCACACTTTCAATGATCCTTTCAAACAATGCTGTGAGTACTTGAGCTGAGACGAATCGTCATAAATTTCCATGCTGTATTAGTACTGAGAGAGGCACTTTGTCTCACAAATTGACACTTTCAGCAGCCCCTCCTGAGTTATTTGAAAGGGAATTTTTTGGCAGGGAGCAAGAGCAAAGGTATTCATCATCATGTGCCAATGATATAATTCATGAAGAAGTTGTTATAGTACACTACAAGGGGGGAAGAGTGTGGAGTTGCCATATGAACAGAGCCATATGGAGAAATGAATGAGGTTGTGTGTCTGCAGTGGTCGTGTCTCATAAACAAGCTCTCCTGAGCTCATTTCACCTGTGAAATGTGTTCCAACAGCTATCTGCTATTTACCAGGGTGACCTGGACGTATGGGGAGTATGTGAAGTAATGATGAGTTATGGTCCGCACATACACATATATAGTAAACGTCTGAGGGCTTCATATCGTTGCTGAGCCAACCTGATGAGAGCATCTTATGGATGTTGGGGTGAGGGGGGGAGGGTAGAGGAAACTCCTCTGTATTTTTAGGTAATCCTCATCTTCACACGTCATTTCGTTACTCATTACGCCGTTTCTGGGCTGTGGGTCTGTGTACGCAGAGGAGAAATCTATGACCAGGAGGAGCGGGCTATGAGGACCGGAAGACGTGTGAGCCCAGCTCATGGCAAGGATTTAAGAACGTATGAGTTTTTCTTAATACTCCAATATGTTCTGCTCCCATTTATTTCCCCCGTCATTATACATGTACACTCCTCCCCGTGTCCTCTGTGTGTTGAGGGGAGATGTGAAGAGAGGAGGAGGATACACAGCAGAATAAAAGATGAAATTTACCAATTACTCCAAAGGAAAATACTAAGGATGACTCGACCCATTCCTTTTGGACTCTTTCCTCTGCATTTTCTCAATGAAGTCCCGTGTATGTAAGCGTATGTAGGTGTGTGTGTACAGTGTGTGCCGTGTGCTGCTGCTGCTGCTGCTCTTGTTCTAAAGGTGAAGTTATGGGAAGTAGGAGATCTGTAAACTATATCTCCGTCTGCATTAAGCATAATTTTAACATCATCCATCATGTTGTGTAAACTTTTCCACTCTTGCCAGCCCGTTTGTTTTTTTGTTATCCCAGTCAAACAGACATTTTTGATGTTCCACACGCGAGAGAGTTGGGGTAACTCCAGAGAGAAACTCAAAACGCGGAGCCCTAAATACTACTCCTAAATATGTATATATATATATATATATCTGTGTGTGTATAACGAACGGCACTATCTACTCCTAGTAGCAGTAGTTGTAGTGGTAGTAGCCTCCACCCGGACCTCCCCCAGGTCCTCTATTCATCCATCTTGCGAAAAAATCTAATTTCATATTAACCAGAACTATTTTCAAATGTTCCCTCCTCAACATTAATTTCTTTCATTCCTTGTCACTTACTTGCTCACACTGTTTACGCTTAATTTCCCCCAGTGAAAGATGAAGTGGGAGAGCGGAAGTATGCGGGAGCCAAGATGAATGCTCTCTCATTCAACACACAAGTGAAAGAGCGAGAGCTCATCTTCCGCTTAACACTGTGTAGTAGTATAACTTTTAGTTGAGCTCCGCGGACTCCCTCATATGTACATGCTTCCTACATACCCATGCATCTACATATATACACCAGGGATCATTCCCCACACACTTACTCATACCACCTCCAACTCCATAGAGCGCCTCCCTCAACTTTTACACTTTCCGAGGGAAAATTAACTGAAACAAATGAAGGAATTGAATCGGAGGAACGGCGGTGGCGGGCATTACAAACGAGAGAAATGAGAGAGGGCCCTGGTGGCGGCGGTTACGTCAGGACCCATTCATATGACAACCGGGCGGTAAAGCCTGTAATAGGGAACGTGGCTAGGGGTGTGTGAATGTGAGTCGGAACTATATTACGTGGGGAATCAACAGTGAAAATTAGTGCCAGCCAGCAGCAACCATGGACCAAGGAGAACGAGCGGGGAGTTTAAAAATTCCCTACCGCCTAACTTACATTGTGCTTGCTATGTGTCTCCATGTGTGTGGTTTTGTGCGTGTGTGTGAAGAAATGCGGGGAAGAATTTCCACTTATTTAGCATATGAATCCTTTAATTCCACTAATGGATTTCCAGAGCCACACAAAGTAAGTCAGACTACTATGGGGAAAAGACATGAGCGGGGACGACCCGGAGACAGAGACCTAAACAGCTCTCAAGTTCACCACACACTATCATCACATTTCCCACCCTCAACACGGGGGTCTGCACGGAGGCGGAGGCTGTAAAGTAGCTGTTAATAGCCCCGCTGAGGTGTGCATAATAAAAGAGAATACAAGTCTACGGGCCCCACTTATCTCCATGTACTACTACTACGTCTCCTACTGCTTCCCTCTTGTACTGTTTTCTCTCTCTCTCTCAGGCTGGGGAAGAATCTAGAGGCGAGAGCTAACAAGGGAACAACACTTACATACATCTCCACTCCCGCTCACATAAGACTCTCCCCTCAAGATCCCACACAAGGGGCTGTGCACTGCGTGGAAACGTGAGGTGGTGACGGACGGACGGACGACGGTAAATTTCAAAGATTGAAAAATCAATCTTATTTAATTAATCCTATGCGTATATATGTATATGTGTGAATAAATATGGGAAAGAAAAAGTCACAACATAGAATTCAAGCGAGAGTTTTATAAGACTGGCAATAAACAAGGCGACTCTACGGACCGACGACTGGCTACTCCTTACCGCACCGTGCAGAAGTACGTACAAGTGAAAAACTAAGGGAGATAAAGCCAATTCTACACGGTATTTTTTACCATTTCCCTTTACCACACACACACACACACACACACGCACACACACCGGCCAGAATCAAAAGACGCGTCATCGAATACTATTATACACACAAGAGCGCACAATCATATCCAACTACCCAGATGTGCACCGTGTAGCTCTCTTACCCTCCCTAAAAAATTGAAGACAGTGACCTAATGGCTAATAGTGTATGCCGTGTGGTTCACGTACGCATGCACACACACACACACGCATAACAGTAACGTACAGAATTATTATTGTTCCTTTTTTCTTGTCTGTCTGTCCGTCTGGGACTGACTGGCTGGCTGGCTGGCTGGCAAGGCAGAAGTTACCACCGTGGAAAACCCATTGACAACTCGACTGTGAAATTCGATGCGAGAGTTAATAAAGGAAGTTCCATTGTTTAGTTTTCAGTGAAAAAGAAACTGTCCTTTTCCCCCCTGAAGGTGGAACCCGCACAGGTGACTACACATATATCCCAACAAATCGTTCAAACGGGATGGATTCCACTCATTTTTATTTCCAAACCTCACTCAGGTCGACTCATGTCAATCCACATTAGTCTCAACCTGTAAGCCCGTATGCCTTTTCTCCCCCGCCCGCGTCTAGGCATACGGAGATAGGGACCTTCCAAACATCTCGGTTTACACCACTACTACACAACGACTGCAATGAACTGCATTCAGCGGCGATGGGAAACCCTTAAACACACACAAACGCACACACACACACACACACACACACACAAATACAAAAGGCTCACACATGTAACGAGCCTCAGAAAATGAACAAACTTCCAGAGTGCTGGCCCGGCTCCGCTGTTCATATGTTCATCTAGTTGGGGACAATGACGGTAGCGTCGTACACACACACACACACACATATATATGTATGATGCTGATAGTATCCCAACCCTGTGGACTACTACTCGAGCCAGTGTTTATTGGCCAAACAATGGGACTTACAAAGAGGCTGAGGAGAACCCACGCCCCACACGCATTAACCATCTACTGTTACATCCCATGGTTTGTGTGGTGCGTGTCTTTTAAGTAATCCTTCCTCATGTTTACATAAAACTTGGTGTCAGTACAAATCGAGCAAATGAGTGAGTCCCTGAATAACATTACCCTTCTTCCCTGTCCCTGCCCCTCTGACTCTCTCACCCGTTCCCGAGTAAGATGATAAAGGTGGCAATAAGTCTCTAGCCTTGCCACATATTAAGTCCCATAAACTGCGTGTACATGACATGACACATTGGAGCGAGGGAAAAACTAGGGGAACCGTTTAGCCTGTCTAAAGAGGCCAATGAAATTTGATCGAAATGCTTTTTTCACTCGCCTCGCCATACCTCTCTCACTCCGTCAAAAAAAATACCGCCGCAGTGTCTTTCCCCGTCCGCTGCTCTGACTTGATTATCTCATTCCCCCCTCCCCCTTTCGTCAGAGCCGCGGCCTGACCCTCTGAAGAGGAACTTCCACACCAGCTCATCATCAACAGCAGAGTTTTCAAGAGGAAAGATTACATGTAGCGATGAGATAGTTGTGTGTATGAGAGAGAGAGAGAGAGAGAGAGTCTACTACGAATACAAGTCCTAACAGCTGGTTGCAAATGCCTCCGCCGTATACTATACTACTTTGTTTATCAAGCCGAGGATTTTTACGGCTTCGGTTCATTTGATTCTTGAAAAAGTATGACCACTTAGGCTTGTAAATATTCATAGTGAAATCCCTTAGCCACTTTATCCAGGCCCTTCGTAATACCCGACATCCTTATGGGACTCAATCGTCTGAGAGAGAGAGAGAGAAGATATTTTGACTCAGTTTTATGTCTCCTAAGCACCCATATCCCCCCTCTCATCACATGGCCAATGACGAGAGGGCAAATGTGAGGACCGGATGGGGAATGTGTAGGAGTTTCACACACACACACACACACACACACACACACACACACACACACACACACACACACACACACACACACACACACACATACACGGATCCTACAGGAGAACAGTGTAGGCTAATAAAACGAGAGAGTAATTGATGAACATTTGAAGAAAAACGACCAAAGTTGCCACCATATAATCTTACTACTGTAGACTCCCAATCATCCCAACCTTCGACTCCGGGCGAGCATATTTCTACATATATATTTAGAAATTATAAATGTATTTCAAAGCGAGCCGCTACTAAAGATGACAGAAGAGGAAGCGGAAAAAGAGGGAGGCGGCTGTGTGGGTGGGGGAGGGAGGATGGAATGGGTGAGGGAAATAATAATGGTGAAGAGTGGGAAGTATCCATGTGTACACACATGTACACAGAGAGGGTCGTCCGGAATATACCGTGGTTTTGCATATCAATTAGTATGTACACGGTAGGGTCCGCTACGGGGTAAATGCGGGACGAAGAGGAGGACGGGTGGTGGCGGTGGTAGAACCGGGTAAAAGCCTGCCTGGGACTTGCCAGGATTAAAATGAAGAAAGTCAAATGGATATTAGCGGGATGTTTGGGGAATAGCGCGGTCCTAGTAGTATAGTAGTGGTAGTCGACGTCGCCGTCGTAAGGGGTAGACATATAAAGTAGCACGGTAAGGTATTTCCACTTCCAATTAAGTCAACCTTATATCTCTTGTGGAAAATATAAATGTATTAATTTCCGTACAAGAACCAGAAGATCCGGGGGTAGGGAAAAATCTGTGAGAGAAATATTATTATGTCAGAGAGAGAACACGTTATACATTCAACCCTGCTCCCTCATACACAAACACACAGACACACACACACACACACACACCCTCGCTCTTTCCCATTCACTCTGTGAGGGACTGGAGAAGACAAAAGTTTGGAAACATAATGGAATTGTTCAATCGGCTCTTTTCCAAACGGAGCTATTCTACTCCCTCTTGTTCTTTCATTTTCCTTGCTCATAAAGAGAGCTGAATGCTCCAGTTCCTCTTGCCTCATTCTATAACTCCGTAATTACCGATATAATTTTGTCAATTTACAACCTTCCTATCCCTCCTCTCCGTCTTCCACATCACACTTACACTCACACACACACACAAACACACACACACACACACACACACACAAACACACGTACACACTTGCCCCACCAACGATCATTATCACAATGTCCCGGATCCGCCTTTTGTAGTTTCACTTTAGCCAACCTTACATACGGCTACCGCACACTCATACATAAACATAAATATACATACACTTATATTAAAAGCCAAGTAAGTTGTCAAGTACCGTGAGAAATGCCGGGTTTGCGACTTGTGTGATATGTTATAGCCATTCATCATAATCCTGTAGCCAGTGAGGCGGGACGGAAATAATCCATGCATATGTCCGTCATTAGTAGGACAAACAACCCACAGGGTTTCCGCTCCGTCTTATAGGTGAATGCATATGTATATACATGAGGCGTATATACTATATGGAGTACGTAGGAGTAACCAACTCCATGGAGTAACTCAGTCCGTAATGACCTCTGCCAGCCTATGTATCGGCATCTCCACCAGGTGGTGGTAGTAACAAGTTGGGCGGGAAAGAAATGATTTTAAACCTGCACTAAAAGCACTACGGCAAAAAACATTTGTGAAACAACTCGGTCATTCCCTCCACATGAGCATAAAGGGTGAGGGCGGTGAGAGCGGCGGTAAGTCACCGACGGCCGGAGCGGTCACACATACATACCTTATCCCCCCTCTTTGTCCCACCGTCTGCCCTTTAGAATATGGTGGGGAAACGGGTAATTACTTCGTATAAAATCCACTATATATAAATATCTCCATAACTGACTGAGGAGCTTCTATAACTTTTGCCCCTTTTTTGAACAATGTGAAAGTGTTAATGTTACAATCAGGCGTACAATACGAGGATCATATGGAATATATTTACGAGGATAAGAGATCTTATGAAGCTCGTGGGCTCCTTATGACTTTTGGCTTGGAGAAAAGGGTAAAAGGACAAATTCAGGGTTCTGGTCCACCAAGTCCGAGTCGTGGTTGAGAGGAGAGGTTGGTGGTGGTGGTGGTGGTGGTGATCATTAATGCGGGGTCACACATCCCCGTGGATTGATGAGGACCATTTCAATCCTCTTCATTCTCTCTTTCTTTTGAGGGAAAAAACTACTTATATTCTCTCTCCGGCCCAATTCGGCCTCACCTTAAGAAAAATAATAATAATAATGTAGATAGAGGGACAGGGAGAGAATATTATAGGAATGATGATGATCAAGGTAGTTCCTATAGAATTCTAACATGAGTGACTACTACTACTCCCTCCCCACATTTGAATGGCTATCTCCATGATAGTGCGAGATTGTCGAGCCCATGAGTCATAATAATAGACTGCAGGATATTCCTCACCATAAATGGGTAATCAATTACAATTATAGGGAATTGGGAAGATTAATTTCAAGTTGTACATGTAACATGTCCTGAGGAACTGTGATAACAGCATATGGGAAGAGACTCTGCTAGTGTGGTGTAGAGATTCTCAGATTTTTAATTTGAATCCTATCCTAAGACTTGTATTTACTCTTCCAATAAATTACTCACGGTAAGGAGGAGTATTATTTAATTTACACGATTACACGCCGACCCTCCATACATCCGCATATGCATACGTACACACACACACACACACACACACACACACACACACACACACACACACACAACGCACAGACATTCAATGGGGAAAAAAATAAATCATGCCCGACCCTCATCATCATCATCCTCATCCTTTCATCTACCTATCATTCAATCCCTGCAAACACCCATGCACAAACTCACACACACACACATACACACTCACACACACACGCAATCACTCACATACATATCAATTCAAACATGCACACAGTATGTTTATATTTTTCAAACGGAAACCACACGCTGAATCTTCTACCGTTCCTATTCTTATCCTATACTTCTGAATAAAAGACATGCATTTCTCATCCATCTCTAAATATGACTGACATAACCTGGATCCCCGCTCCCTCATCCTAAGACATGCGCCTCCGTCCTTCCACTTCTTTGCATTACGTATCAGACTTGGAGTCAGTTGTTCATTATAATGTATAAATATATATGTGTATGTATACACACATACAAAGGGAAATGGGTGTGATGTCGGGGTGATTAGAAAAACTAATAAAGCTCGTGCAGGAGGAGGCAGGGAGAGCGAGCGCGAAAGAGGTGGTGTGAGGGGCTGGTTCGGCTCGTAGTAGGTTCCAGTAGTATGATGTGGAACAACAACGACAATAACAACACGGTGGAGGAAATGTCGGGGCCTCCTCAACTTACTGCCAACTTTTACATAGATGAGAACCTTAGACCCAGTTGTATACAAAAATATGCATGCACGAATATAAGAGGTAAGACTATGATGAGTGTGTGGAGGAGACAAAGTGGTGAAAGAAGATCAGGGGAGGAGGAGGAGGAGGAGGAGGTCGTAAAGAGGAGTTGAGAATTTTCCTCTAATGTGCAGGTTATTTTCAATTAAGAAAGACATAGGGAAGGAGGATTCGTTCAGTTTCAAAGTCACAATTTTATTATGCGCACCTTCCTGATTCAATTTTCTTGGCTATTCAATTTCTCTCTGCTCAATATTTGGTCCCTGCTTCCTCTCTTCCCATGATGATGAGGTCCGTGTGTGTCTCTATGTGTGTATGTATATTTGTGTAGGTGTGCCTCTGTGTGTGTGTGTGTGTTTGTGTGTGTGTGGATCTGTACAGGTCTGTTCCAACACAGCTACTATTACAACTACTTACTACCAGTTGCCTCTGCTCCGACTACCTCCCGTTTAATAGTTAATATTTTGTGGAATTAATTTCCATGCCTGGGGAGGAAACATGAGAAGTTCATCTTTGCATATTATAGCCTGCTTGTGAGAACAGATGAGAGAGAGAGAGAGAGAGAGAGAGAGGTAGGGAGTGAGTGAGAGAGGGAGAGAGAGAAAGAGGGAAAAAGAGAAAGATCCAGTCAAAACAGAGAGACCTAATGTTATACTAATGTTAATTAGAGAATGGTGAAAAAGCAGAGGCTCGACATATACATAGGAATACCACTGCCGAGAACACACAAACGGTCCTGAGGTTACGACCGTTCTGTACTTTTCGAGGCTGCTCAGACATGATGTACGTATGCACATACATGTCTAACAAGGGAAGGGGGAAGGGGTTGGAGCTCTGATGTCGGCTGGATCCGAAGGGGTGAGTGGATTATGCTGGGAATATAGAGTCAAGGGAAGGAACTGGAAGATCTTGCAATGGTTTTACCCCAAGATTATGTCCAATAGGTATTTGAATAGTTACTCCTTAATGCTTTATCCTTATATCTATCTGTGAAAAGTGAGAGTAAAAAATACGCCTTGTAGTCCTCATCCCGCGCAATTCAACTGCATTCACACGAGTGGAACTGCGTCTCACTTGTTGTGTAGTAATAATATAATTTATAGTACTGCCAATAAGTCAATTTTTTCCAGAGAAATGGCTAAAAACGTCTGATTTCTCCCTCTTTTCCCCACTATTCAAAATTTGCATGTTATGACAATACGTAAATGGTAAACGTCAACACACTTTTTTCAAAAAATTAGCCCCACATCCATGGCTTTCGCATTAATGCTCTGAGATTGAGAAAGCTAGAACTATATACAGAATATTCATTACGACTCAATACACATATACCATTAACCATTACATGCACGTAAATGCAATACATGAAATTGACGCTCAACCAATAAATCGTGGATTGGCGGCGCGGGCAATATGATAAACCCTTGTGTGCACACTCTGGGATAGGGGCTGGGGGGGAAGTGGAAAAGGGGGTGGGGAAATGTTTACGTAATATGTGAAGAGCCCCACAGTTCCCAAACTGTTACGAGAAAAGGGAGAGGAAAGCGGAGTGCATGTAGCTCTCCTATCAAAACTTCCAATGATCTCATCATCATCCACCTTTGGCCAAGTTTACTTTTGAAGATCATAGGACATTCGCCGCCGCGCGCCTGGCTCCTGATAGGCCAACTGAGGAGAAAGAAGAGTAAGAGAGAGGAAATGCGCAACACTTGCTCTCCGCTACACATTTCTCTACATAATTGGGATTTTGGCTTTGAAACTTGTTAATTAATGTATTGGGAGGGTGGGGCATTTAAAAATTGTAGAAAACTCTCGGGTTTCCGCTCCTCTGGTACCCCTTACACCCACTCCTGCCATTGCTACTGCTACAGTGCACTATCACTACACTTTTCGCCTCCACTTCCTACTGCACACTTTGCATGAGCATGTGTGTGTGTGTGTGTGGGATAGGGCAAGAAATTCGGTGGGGACAGCGACCCTGTGGACGTACATATGTGGAAGCCGCAGGAAACGGG
>VYYI01000358.1:0-33819 GCA_021029175.1 Bilobella aurantiaca | reverse complement strand
AAAAACGGCCTCTTTTCCCCGCAGATGGAGAGAAAGAGTATTCACGCGGAGGTTGCTGGGAGGGCGGCTAGGTTTCCATCTGCTTCCCGGGCTCGTCGCGGCGACTCCGTTTATGTTGCGAGAGGATGCACAGAAGGGTATACAGAGTTGCTCCTAAGGCAGGAATGAGCCGTACTTCATTTACCTCTTTCAAAATCAGCTGAGGAGCTTCGCTTCTTTCCATGAAATTATTCTTGTCTGCTTATTCCCTATAAGCAAATTCTCGATCCGCTCCCTTTTTATCGTCCCCCCAGCTGGGAACTACTGTGAACCCAGGGAAACGTGCACTATCCTCCCAAGTAGGTGCACGCACTCATCTACCTCCCAGTATCCACATACATACGCTGTAAACAGAGATTTCCACCAGATCTCATATTCCCATGATGCGAAGAGGGAAATTACAAATAAGATGTTTGGGTATCACACAAAAGTTTGATCTTCCCATTCTGCAAAGGACCTTGACGGTGGATGTGGTAGTAATAATTGTGCATTGGAAATCGCCTGTACTACCGGGATACCATGAGACAAGCTCAACTTTCTTCTCGGCTTCCTCCTGGTGATTTGAGGAGTTTGTAATGGCGGGCATTTGTTTGGATTTAGTGTATTGGTGGGTAGACTTACCGATGGGAATATCTGACAGGGAGAATCAGACCTGAGCTTGAAACCTGATTATCATTGTATTCAGGTGGAGAAAATATATAGTGACATTTACCGAGTATTTTCATGGGAAGCATTGGCACATTGGCTACTAAAGATTACTTCTCAGTAGTTTTGACGCTGTGATTATGATCCGAGTTCATAGGCTTGCACGCTCCCACTTTTCCAATATGGTTGTTGACAGTCGTTTTCTGATGAAATACAACATAGGGCGCGGGCGACATTAACGTAGTATTTGAGGCAGCCTTACCTGTTCAAAACGTGGTTTCTCGCTCACATTTTTCAGACTATCTCCCACTTCCACACATACCCACGGCCTCACAACCGAGCCAGCTGACTGACTGACTGACTGACTCAGGACGACGGAGGGAGTATATGGAATTGTCGCAGAATCATTCCGTATTCCACAGGCTTCACGGGTCTCCAGGGCCCGATACCGGCCGGAAAACATAAGATCTACATACGGGCCCACAGGCTGTCATGGTTGAATAAATTAGTCACCAAGGACCGCCGTGTTTGCGCACGGGTAATCACGTTACATTCCTCACATGTAACTTGCGTAAGAGAGAAAATTGGCGGCTGCCGTGCAGGGGATTAGAATGCGTACAATGCCGTAGTCATAGGCCAGGCCTAAGAGATCATAGAATGACGGTACACAGGTGGGTTGCATAATAGCTAGCGACCCCAACTCATATTTTATATGGTAGTGCGTATACTATTTGTAGGAAATCAGGGAAAGTTAATTTCCCTTCCAACCCGAGTTGCATTTTCCCTTACTTTTACTCTCCAACATTTTTGGTAAAGTTCCCTCCCAGCTCTCCAAGACTGCTCCGGGTCGAACCCGGTGAAAATAAAAGTTAAGTTTTGTTCGACGACGACGCAATAAGCGCTAAAGCACACACTCCCACAGAAACACATACGCTCAAGCACAGGAAAGATCTGCTCGTCTCACCCGCACATGCGGCTTGTGTAACGTCCGGATTGTACATAAGCCTTGTCCTATTTATTAATTTATGTATTTACTCAGCTTTTCCCGGGGTCCTGTGCAACATTTAGTTTTCCTCTCCCAGCCACTGGGAAGTTTGTCACATTCCTCTCGTAATGAGTTTACTCTAGAGAAATGGCGGAAATGATGACGACGATGAGTGCTCGTGACAAAATTGACAGAGTCCAGAATGGAGAGCGGGGAACTGATACATTCAACTTTGTTTGCATACGGGTCGTGGGCTGTGAGGAACGTAGGTAGCTATGCGAGGGCGAGAACTTGTGCCTGATCCTAGTCGAGCTCCCCTCTCTGCCCACAATTAGATCCCAGCAGCCATGGTCATTCATTCCCATTGGAAATAGCCGAGAATTGAAGTGAAAAATTTATAAGGAAATGGCCACAATTCCAGCTGGTCAGTCCTTGGCAAGTGAAGAGAGGCTCAAAGTCGAAAACCCGTAGTCGCTGGCCGCAACATCTTCTGCCGTACACAAAAACCTCATATGTGGAACTTATGTCGAAGCCAACGCTAGTTCTCCGAGACACACACACACATACACTTTTACTCTACTTTTCCTCAAAGTTTCCGTATTATTACCCAGGAGGTCTCCCCCGTGATTGCTATTGTTACTTACTACACGCATGTACATCGCTGTGGAAACCCTTACGGCGAAGACTGGCTAGTACTTGGCAGTAAATGGAGCACATCTTCAGCAACGGCCTTCCCTTGTTTCTGTCTATAAGCTCCAGGAGCTCATGCTCCTTGATCCCATGAGGTGACCGCAAAAAACCCTCATGTATGTAACACATATATACGTCCGTACTTCCATGCATATGGCGGATACAGTCTGAGAGTGGAGGGTCGTGAGCGGATCGATTGGAAAGCGATTCGGACCAAAGCAGTTGGAATGAATTGAATTACGAACCCTTCCTCACAGTTCATTACGGGGAGACGGAGGTAGGAGTGAATGAGTGCTCATCTCGAGGAATCTTCTCTTCGAGGGCAGTCAATTAGTCTGTATACGAAGGTCAGGTTCAAAAAGTGAGGGAGAGAGGAAAAGTGATCCCCTTTAGTGATACACCTCTTTCATTAAATATTGAATAAACCACCAGGCTGGTGCGGACACGCTCGATGGAGTGGAACCGCTTCAATCCCGCTACAATGTAAAGTCCCGCTCGCTTTAAGTCACCGCCAATCCACACAAGTGTTCTGAGTGACTTCCACCATATGACCACTGCTCCAAGTCACGGAAGCCTTGGGAGGAAAGCCAAAGCTTCCTCACAGTCCCTTCGCTACTCCCCCTTTGGAAGTGTCCACCACTAGGTAGTAGCTTCAACTTCCCCAAGGTCTTCGAAATTCCTGGGAAAACGGGGCTTGGAAATATCAGTGGTCCGACTGGTAATCTAAGTTCAGCCATAAGGAATCACTCATCAGGGAAGGAGACTTATCCAATGGTGAATCACTGAAATGAAAGGATGGTTCTAATAGGCTATTCCTTGGAAAGGTTCTTGGAAAAAACCTAAGGTCAGTGCGCAACCGCTGGGTTTCTTACATCATTCCACGAGCCCCTCAGGGAATACCTCGTCAGCTCATAGCTCAATTCAGTTCAATTCAATCGTCAGTTCATAGTTAAATTAACTCACAGCTACAGGCTACAACTCTCTGGAATGAAAAGGCAGAGAGTCACTTCATTTGACTTAATATTCCCCCTCCCGGATCACATAATCCGGTCATCTCTTATAACGAGTCGCGTGTACGCGGCTCAAGAGTGTGCGAGAGGTGGACGGAATTGGGGGTGTATGGGTGGGAGGGTGGTTTGGGTGGAAGAAAAATAAATGATACTAGATAGAAAGTATTATTTTTCAATTTATTTCCCGGAAGACGGAATAGTAGACCTACTAATAGAACCATCCGTCCTCTCCCACTAGTTGTGGCTGAGAAGGCCGTGTTATTATAGACTTTGAAAAAGATATCCTCTCTCCCTTTGTTTGCTCCTATTATCGGCTGCTCATGTCCAGAGTTTGGGAGTAAATATTAGAATTGGTTGGAAGAATGGATTTGTTGGTGGATGCTCGGGGCTGGTTATTAAATTCCAGACGGATCCCCTCCATGCTCGCCTTATATGGCTGCTCCTCAAGTTCCTCATGGTCGTGGTGAAAGCTGTGCGGGTGGCGGACGCGGAGAGAATGAAGACCGAAGGAGCGTATACACTTGTGGATATGTGGAAGGAACCGCTCCGTTGTTGAAAATTACCTGTGTCATCTACTCCCTGACGTACCCAACAGCACAGTAGTTGATATGGTGGTGGAGGACAACGCAGAGGGAATTTCCTCCTTTCACCAAAGCATTGTAAATACATTGTAACCCACCAAACTTTCATCGTTCCTCACTCTCCGCATTTTTACCATCCGCTTTTCTTTTCCACCGCTCCCATTATCTCACCCCTCCCCCTTCTTACTCGAGCTCTCTCTCTCTCTCTCGTCACTTGTGTCTTTCTCCCAAACTAGTACGAGGAAGACTGGGGTTTTTAATAAAGTCATTCAAATTGTGCCTTCCAGGGCAATTCCATATTTTTTACCCTTAGCTTACCCTCATTCTACTTTATGCCTCATGCTAGCTCACGTAGCAGGCGGAGAGTACTGCTCCAACTGGAGGCGGCTGGAAGGAGGAGGTGAAGGGAACTTTTCTCACTCACTCCACTCTCCCGCCACACATGGACAAGATTTACTACTTCCCTTCCTTCATTCAATCTGAATGACGAGGAAATTTTTCCAATAAGTCTCAAACCGGGGAGGCGAGACACTGTGAGACAGCGAGACAGAGCTGGTGAGCATATGTATACACATGCATGAGAAGTGGGAAAGGACCAGATGTATATGCATGAGGGAAGAATAGGACCACGTATATTTATGTATATGCATGAGAGTAAAAACCTGAGAGTTATTTTTCCGTCCACACGCTGGAGCCGCCGAGTACGTAAGTACAGATATATATGCTCCTTCCGCTGATTCATTCATTTTCGCTCCCCGCACGCGGCGTGCTGTCCCCTCCTAATCGTGAAGAGGACAAGGGAGAAGGCGGGAGTAAGGGGGGGGGGGAAATTTGAAATGAAATTTTTCGAAATTCCCCTCCGCGCCATAGGCCATCTCCGTGCACTTGTACGGCCACGGCAGACTTTTAGTTATTGACCCGAAACGACGGAGTTTCTCAGCCTCCTCTAGAGACATTTTGTAATGTATTTTTTATTATTAGTTACTTTTTTCACTACGAGTGTAACTCCTCCCGTGTAAGAGAGCGAGTGTGGGGGATGTTGTTAGCAGGCTTTTTATGCCCCTGCGAGTGCAGAGTGCAGAGCAAGGAGTAGTTCTTCAGAGGAGAAGCTGTGAAGGATCTGTCTGAGGGATCCAACAATCAGTTCTTCTGCACGGCCACAAAGGAATCGGTATAGAGGACTGGAAATTCAATGTTCTTCTCTTCTGTCGCCTACCCTTTCCTCAAATTCGTATCCAGCCACGTCAGGAGGGACTGAGCTTGAGAGAATCACGATGGAAAATTAAGGACGTGCCTGCCGGAATCCCAATGTCTCTCCTTCTCCCACTCTCTCCGCTTTCTGATCAATAAGATCAAGTTACATACATTATTCTCCTACGGTATCCCCACCCCCCCCCCCCACTCCTTAACTTCCTCTAATGCTCCAAGGGTGGAAAGTGAAGTGTGAGACGGCTGTAAACCAAATCCGTTCCTCGCCATTATTTTTGCATGTGGCGTGGGTCTGAAGACAGGCCTGTAGGCAGATCCTCGACAAAATCATAATTAAAACTTTCCACTCCCATCAATGTTGTTCCCGCCCAATTCTTTCTTCCCATCCAGGAGTTTTACCGTCGGAGAGGATAACATGAACGGGTTCGAGAATGGATAATTCTATTTGGCATCTTTGAGGGTTCCATATGGGAATCGTTCCTCACGGCAGTCTGTGCGTTGGCGTTGGCGGGCTAAAGGGAGTAGCTTTTCAATCCACTCACCATCTTTATCCAGGTCCTCCCTCAGAGAATTGTACGAGGGAAACTCACTCACATGTTTCAAATCGTTGCCAACAATTAGATTCAGTGATGGGAAACCTTTCAATTTCAAGGGACACGCTGCCATGGCCAATATGCAGTAGCGAGAAATCAACGTGATATAAAGTATCCCCAGAAACTATGTCATGTTGATTTTTATTTTGCATGAATCAACGAAATCTGAACTCTTGTGACAATTTTTATGAGGATTCCGCGACCGAGATTCCGAGTTCAGAGTTAGGAATTTCCACAACACGGGATGTTGTCCGGATCCGGACCAGTAAAGTGATTCCGTACAGACTTTACATGAAATGCCTGAATTACTCTCTGGAAAGTTCAAATTTCCCACATGTCCGCCCGTTACCGATAATGCCCGTTAGACTTAATCTCGTTGACAAATAAAGTGGAAACTACGATTTTTGGGGATTGTGAATCCAACAAGCTTCACTTTAAAATGCTTAATAATTTAACAGAAACAAAATAAGTGAAAACAGTTCCTTAGAGCACGGAAATGAAGATAATGATTCTACGACGTCAACTTCCAAGTTACTCCCCACAGTCTTCCCACTGCCTTAACTGCAATGCCACACACTTTTTGTGTTTTGGAGTAATGGGTAAATGTGTACAATGGTTAAAATTGGGAAAAGCCCGGAGTTGATAGTAGAATATCCCCATACATGGTGAAATTTGGAAAATTTGATGTCAAATACGGGACTGAGAGGCAAACAAGGCCGCCGGGAAAATAAAACCCTGAGGTAAAAATGGCCACGGGGAAAATCTTGCCAGAGGCACAGTGCCTTTGTACTCCATAAAATCCACCGGTACTCTCCTGACCGTAGGAAATTAGTGGTGACGTCCCAAAATAATCTTGTGTGTGTGTGGGTGTATAAGTTTAGCTGATCGGTCTACATTATGAACATCTACATTAGGAATATCTTTCGGCCAGCTTAGTTAGTGCAGACTTCTGCTATAGTATGGTCTGTGATTTCTCCAGCAGTGGTTCAGCCATTTCCATGTTAATTTAATGTGCCTTTTTCCATTGATTGGAGGGGTTCAGTACGATCCGAAATTCTCGGTTTGGAAATGGACCCTGACCAGAATAGAGGTTCTTCTCCTCTACTTCAAAGCTTTTATAAAAAAAGATCCCTTCAGGACATGACCCGGGCCACGGAAGAGTAGAGAAAGAGGGATGAGAGACAGAGGGACAGGAAAACATAGATTAGATATAAGTTTTTTAAAGGGAGGAAAAGTTGGAGCGGTTAAAAAAATAATGAAAACGGAAATTACATTTCTGAGTGGGGAATCATTCATGAAATATTCTCCAATAATAAAAACTCTGTAAGAAAAGGCTGGGATGAAAAGGACGACGGGGAGGAGAAGAAATCAACTGGCTCAGCACCCGACTCCTTCCGCCTTCTCTCCTCCGCTCACACACACACACACACACACACACACACACACACACACACACACACACACACACACACACTTCTTTGTTTCCTTCGTGAGCGGGCCAAATGATGGAAAGCGGGGACGATCAGTTGGAAAACGTTCATTTCCTCGTAAAATCCTCTCTATCCGTTCCAATGCACTGCCTATACATACTTTAGCTACTACGTGCATACTACCGTACATGTGGAATGTATCACTCCGTCCCACAACATCACTTTCTCCACATTTATTTCATGCGTACTTACATTTGTATCTTTAGTGCATATACCGTAGTTCCCTAACGCTAGTTTGTTATACACCATGTACCATTTATATGTTCATCCAAAGTGTACCATTGACTTTTATTGTGTGAATTTCTACAGATTTGCAATGATGGTCACCCTCCGACGGATCATTTTCCAAATCATCTTCATAGCACTATCCCTCTGGCAATCGTCACATGCGAATATAGGTAAGCAAATTCCCTCGTTTCCATCACCTCCACAGAGAAGCGGAATGAATCCATCTCACTTTGAGGTTCCGTCGTAAAGCTACCCCACTACACTTTTGTCTCCGGAAATGCCCACGTCTGGTGGTTTTTCTGTAGGATTTTCTCTGGATGGGGATATAATGGTAGAGGAGTTCCGCATGACCAGCAGCCGCACGGACTAGCCATAATGGTCCTCATGAACTCTGATTGAACGCCGTGACTCCCAAGTGGTTGGGAGTCGAACCTCCCCACTATGTACACCGTTGAGAATGTCAGTGGCAAGTAGGGCTCCGCCAGTCATGCCCTAACTCGCATGTCGGCGGCTCGTGGGCTCCTTTATAGTCATGCCAACTACGTCGGCCGTAGAAATTACGGGGGCTGCACTTGTGATGACGGAGTTTCCGCCTTCAAAGTGATGATTCAGGGGGACGAGCACGAGGAGTAGTATATCAAACTCTTTGTATTCCTGGCTAAAACAAATCTCCGCAAAAACGGCGAGCTTCAGTTAGATTTTTCCCAATGGAGTTTTGTACGTGAGAATAGAAGAAGCCCCGGGAGAATTGGTTATCATACGAAACTATCAATGGATGTTTTGTCCTGTCCTCCTGCCCTCCGTCGGACCAGCATATCAGGCGGGATTGGGAGTAATTGGGTGGGGGGATGGAAGGAGTGGAGGATTGTCTAATCTGGAATTTGATGGATATGTGAGCCCATTAGGGATGACAAGAATCGGATAGGAAAAGCCACAGAGTTAAGAATAATCATTAGTGCGTCCAGTTTGGAAGAATTGGCGGAGCTATGGGAGGAATGGAGTATTTTATTTGAATCCAGAATACACACAAGTCCTTTTCTACACAATAGGAATGACCTGGAAAGAACATCGACTCACGGCCTGGGCTGTCCATTATAGTTTTCCTCTGCGGCATGTAAGGAAATACCACTACAAGGAATCGATGCGGAGTTGTCAGGCAGAATAAGCGAGGATGGGGAAGCATGAGATGGGCTCATAATAATCTTCCTCACTACTTCCTCAGGGGGGGGGGTCACAATGGCGGGGAGGGTTGCAGTTGTGAATGTCTATTTGTGTGTCTGGTTGTGCGTGTGCTTCTATATGTGTTCCTATGCCTGAGTTTATGCTTGCGTATGGATATCTGTGTATGTGTGTGTGTGTGTGTGTATCTGTGTGCATGTGTGTGCGTTGTGTATTTCCCAGTCTTTGTGAGCGCTTGTTATACATGGATGTGGGACTGCGTGAATGTGTCATACCATACTATGTGCATGCGGAGGAGGAAGGAACCAATTGGAATTGTCGTGAGTCAACGTAACGAGCTAAACTTTTCATGGTGATGAGAAATGAAGGGTCTCTTCTTCTTCTATGAGGCACTTTGAAAAGATTGCAATATGATTTGAGTAATCAGAGTGATTTCAAAGACTCAGCCTAATGGCCAATGGAGTTGCCGCTTGAGGAAGATCTCTTCTGTCTATCCCACTCTTTCCCTTCTTACTCTTCCTTCCTGCACCAGTATTTTCTTTTTTACTTCTCCTTTCTTCTTCTTCTTCTTCTTCCTATATGTCCAAGATTTTTCCTACCATGACCAGAATGAAGATGGAGAGATGGAGAAAGAGCGGAAAGTCTTTGTAAGCCGTTTTCTATAATATATTATCAAACAATGTTCAATTTGGTGAGTATGTAGGATGATTTCCTCTCCACCTTCCCACTTCCCAATCCCACTGCATGTGTGAGTGCTGGGAGATGAAGGTCCTCCACATATGTATACATATATATAATATATGTATGTATAGACATATGTATACATAAATAGCTAAATACAAATATAGAAGAGGAGGTGGTGGGGTGGGGATGAGCCTACGAAGAAAATGGGAAGAGAAAAATGTTGTCTTAATATGAGCAAGATTGTTCTTGGGGAGGGCGGAGTTTGTGTGTGTTTGTTTGGACCGTCCGTCGTCCGTTACTACTTTGTTATGTAGGGGAAATGGGAATGCATTGGCTCCCTGTCGCTAGTTTCCCCGGAATAGGGAAGAATAGGGGAAGCGGGGGATAGTCGTGGACTGACCCCATTTGGGTGTTTTTCCTTGCCTCTTGGCGGAGATTTTATGGGAGAATCTTTAAAAATCCTTTTTGGCTCCTCTCCAGCCCAGATTTAGAAGAAGATTTTTACTGTCTGTTTCTCCCCCTTAACTTTTCTTTTCGTCTTTCCCGACTCTCCCTCCCAGCTAACGCCCGTCCGTCCATGCCCTGTCCCACCCTTCGTCCTATTCCCGGGCGGAAGGCCCCAGTGTCAGAAGCCCACTCATACAGCAGCCTCTGAGTGATTCATCCAATCCTGTCCATGTTGTTGGCTCCAATGTGCCACCGTCACCGGCTGGGAGCCATTTATGTTTTGTCCAACAGCAGTTTCGAGAATTATACGCTGTACTGGAGGATCAAGGGGCGACCATGAATGATATGAATGGGGAGTGGGCCTAAACGAGCAGCCATGCCCGCCGCCAACTACTAATAAGCAACTTACGCAGTGTATCTCATCCTCTATCCTTTGTGCTCCTCTCATTTCACGTTTCCGTACCCAATGTCGTACATTCCGTTTTATGTTCATTCTCCCTCATGGTTGCCACCACCCTATGTACACTGGTGGAGGATTGAAAAATTAATGTTCAAAATTTTTCACGTCCCATTTTATGCCTCCGACACGGCTCGAGGAATTTACTAGGCCAGGCCCATCCGCCTACGATAAAGAAGTTGTTCAATGGAGGATCCAACTGTGTAGAGTTGGTTGACTAAGAAGCTCTACAGATATAATGTGGCGGGAAGTTGTCTTTTTGTAAAAAAAAAAAAATTAATATCAACTGTTCAGTATGCTGAGAAGATTGGAACGGATACGAAGGATGGGATCCATATTTTTGTTTAGGTGTGTGGATGCGTGTCCGCGTGCCTGCATGTGAATTAACTGGAAATTAATGCATACGGCCAAGATGAAGGAAATGAATGGACATAGAGGGGCTTTGAATCAGTTGCCATAGTCACTGTGCTCAAGTGGAAAAAATAGTAGTACTGTCAGCTTGTGAATGCAGAGGGAGCACAAGGGAAAATTCTTTGTGTGATAAAATATCAGAGGGGATATATAGCCCGTGCCTCTTAGCAACTCAAGGAATACGGCTACAAGTGAGGATGAAGTACACAAGGGAAACAAAGAGTCGGACATGATTCGGAGGAGTGTGTAATCTTCAATTTAGTAATATCAGGTCTGAGTCTAACTTCACTCTCTCCTCACTCCCCTGCGTAGTTCCGAGTCACGAAAAAGAAGAAGAGAAGTCTGGAGGGCACGTCCGGTCCTCGTAATCTCCCACCTCACTCCCGTGCTTTCAAAATGGAATGAATAGACACCGCATGTGCGTGTGTGTGTCCGCCTCTATGTGTGTGTGTGTGCGCGCGCGTGCACGTGGAAGCCGAATGGTGGGGATCGTATGGAACCGGCGGAGCTGGCCTCTAAGCCTAGGCAGAAGGTGATTGTGATCGTGACTTGAGTTTCCATTAATGGAATGGATGTTAAGCCAACTAACGTTGCCCACACTCCTGTAAACTCCATGGTTTTTCATAGGGCATTATAAGTTATTACAGGCTAGACCGGACTTATTACGAAAAACGACGAGTGATGGTGGAAACCCACACCACCAGCTTTTTGTCCCCAATATGGCAATATACCATTCTTTTCTCCTCCACCATGTCTTCTTGTCATCCTTGTATATACTTCCCGACTGCGTCGGACCTAAGTGCCAATAAGTTTGTATGTCTCGTCCGTCGTATACAGTTCCCCTGTCAAGTTCCTATAGGATCCGAACCCCGCATAGATCTCCTCTCCTAACCCCCCCCACCCGGTCTCAGTCACACGGCGTGTGTACACATATGCCTTAGCTGTCTGTTTGTGTTGTGTGAGAGGGATCAGGAGGAGGAAGGGGATGGATTAGTGCTCCCCCATGCACGTCTGTATTTGTGTATGTGTGTGGCAGACCCAAGTCGGGCTTAGGACATCAGGAGAGAAGGGAGAATTTGAAGCGCCTGTGTGTGAGTGGAATGCAAATGTAGATACATCTATGTGTATACCCATATATATATATATAAATATATATCTGTGAAGTTCCCTCAAGTCGAGGAAAATAATTAGCCAAATTGATCCGGTCCCATTTATACGTAATATATCTGAGCCCTAATGGTTTTTATAGTCTCCCAATACAATTCTGGGCAGCGCATAAATTTTCAGGACACGCGAGCTGAGGGAAAGAGCAGAGCCGTGTGGAGTCAACTCACATCGGCTGAAGGGAAATGTGCAGAGAGAAGGGGGGGGGGAAAGAATCTAGTCATTCTTGCAATCAGAATTATTGTTTGAGGAAAACTGAGAGCGGAGGTAGCCCGTTCTTTTTTTTATTCTCGTGTTGTGAACTCCGCCATTACCCGCTCTGCTCACCATGAAACGTCATGCTCTTCTCCTACCCGAGTCAGAGGACGTAACACGAACAAGGTGGAAGCCGGAGCTGTTGTGGTGGTGCATAAAAACCAATAGCATTAACCGACATGTGCCTCTCATATCCTCAGCCCCAGTAAATAGCTCAGCGGAGTGTCTGATTGGTTCTAGTCGTAATGGTGGAATCCAACTTCGTGTCACTGGTTGCTCCATGCAATGTTGCCCTAAATCTTGTAGTATTCCACCTACAAGGTATGTATGTGTTCAATAACGTCTCGGAGCGGAGGGCCGCTTAGCCTAAGTGACGGGAACGGGCTGGGAAATATCCAACACTCTGGGCAAAACAAAATAGAAACTGTGTGTGGACAACACCCATGCTAGCTGAATGCTTATATATGTGGACCATAACGAGATTTGTGCATTTACTCCCTCACTTTCTCTACACTTTTCCCACAGTGCCGTATTATGCGGGCCATCATAAAACACAGGGTCAGGACCGCTGCTGTCCAAACTTACCGCCACCGCTCCTCTTCAGCCCATTACTCCAGGTGGAAAGAAGACAAACGGGATATAAGTTTAGTCCATAGCTTTGGTGGGGGCCAGCTCTCACTTTGTATACATAACCTCGTCCCTCTGGCAGTTGCGTACTTATGTTACCTTCATCATACGCTACCGACGGAGGGACAAACAAACCGATTCCAATCACACAGTCTATCCTCCACTCTCTCTCTCTCTCTCTCGCTGTTTATCTCAAACCGGCAAAAACTCAGGCTTCCCACACTTTCACGGAATCGTTCAAGTATTTTTCTAATTGCTAATTTCAGTCCTAATTGCGCAGTTCGGACAGAAACATCGTTCTCTTTAGTTTGGACTTTGAGGAGCCGAGCGTCTGTTACGTGTGTTGTGTTGGGAACCTTCCTCGTGTGTGTGCGTGTGTATGTGTGTGTGTGTGTGTGTGTGTTTGGATGTGTAAGTGTGTGTACGTAGGTGTGGACCGATGTGATATTACTCTAACTGCAGCGGAGCCGTGTAGAATTCCCTGTTCCCATTGGGACCTAGCCACTACCCCTCTCTAATGACATATTACCAGCATATGCACACACAGATATTTCCGCTTCTCTTTACACACAGACCTGATTTTCCCTCTGTAACCATTAATTACGCTATTTTCTCCTCTTACAAATACACACACACACACACACACACACACATGCAGACACACGGAATAGCCCAAGCCGGTCAACGCCGTCACTTTGACTATTGTACCAACAAATCGAATTACGACGGCTGGAATAGAGCTCACAGTCCAAATAGGAGATTTGCATGGGCATTAGTTTTGCGGAGGCATTAGGAAGGATGATTGTGCTCCAGGCCGGGAACTAGGCCCGCCTCCCCTTGCCCCTGTTTACAATGGGATGTATCCCCTATTCCCCTCCTACAACCCGACCGAGGCGGGATATGTACACCTATAGTGCAGAGGCGGAGTGGGAGCGGAGCGGAGTGGGCCAGGGCCCGGAGTCATGCTGATACATATGGTGACACTGGCGGAGGCTATGGTAATGATCTATCCTCGCCGCCGTTCATGCATGTGTGCTCTGTGGTGGTGGAGGGTTTTTTTTTTTACAATGGACCCAAATGTTCTCCATGCTCCTCAATGCAATAGTCCCATAAATAAATTTTTCGCGCCTCCCGGACCCTAGAGGAGCATTAGCATGTGGTCCGGACTCAGATTACTTCATGTGTACACCCACCCAGCCCAACATAATCGTGACATGCGGGCACTGTGGCCATAAGAATATTGATTTTTAATCAGTCACATATTATGACTACCTCTACCCATATGCACACGACACGGGGACATAGGCCCTAATGGTCTTGTACCTCAGGATTATTTCCCCCCTCCCCGCCCTCCCTTACCAACCTTTCACCTCCGAATATACGGTGGCTTTCTTACACATACCCTCCTAGTGGTACATGATAAGGACGCTGACGACAACTGGCGGATGCCTACTCACAGCATGTTACGCATGCTACTAAGTTCCTGCGGTTTCAGAGCCTCACTCATGGGCCCCCCACTTCGTCCCCCATGCAATTCGCAGAGTGTTTCCAAAATTCTACAAGGAGGTCTGGCTGAGAGCCGCGGTGGGAGACAATAAAACATACCAACTGTCACTCATTAGTCACATGCCCGTCCAATGAATCCGGATTAGAGGTCCCTGTGCACTAGAAGCTGTAGTTGGTGTGACGGTGTGAATCCATTAGGGGACATTTACACTGGTGGGGAACCATGGCATAGCCTCCTCCCCAGCTTTGACACTGTATGAGCCTTATCAGTGTGGAAAATTCGGAGTGAGGAACGACACTGTAAGTTAAAAACGGCAATCAAAGGTGGGTTCCAATTCCACATAACTCGCTGCCGTACCGTACATCAAATATTTCTCCGTGGCGCCAATGCAGTAGGTGGTCGTGGGCAGTGTTTATGCCTGACATTGCCTATATCATTCTACTCTCAAATAACCTGCTCATTGCAGGCCACCATGCATAGAAATCGTCACGTCAACATCGTCACCAATGTTCATAAGGCTGGGCATACATGATGAGAGTTTGAAGTAAAATAGTTTTGAATGCTGATTACGAGGTTCATTGAGTTTCCCCTTACTCCTTTAATATTAGTATTCTTGGCTACAAAACTGGAAAATCCATCTTCAACCACACATGCGCAAATGACACATATCCAAGTCCAAAGATCCACAGAACGTGAATTTTGGCTAAAAGACGAAAAAAGGAATCCCCATGAATAACGGAGTCTTCTACACTTGTATAATCAGGATTTTACGGATTCTGTCGTCTCGCGGAGAGGAGTGAGGCTGCGGGGAATAGAACCATTCCCCACACATGGGTGCATATCTTCTTGAAGTATCAGCCGTATCCCATCACGAGTTTTGAGCCGCGCTGCAGCATGACCGTTCAAAGGAAGGCTAGAGAGTATTATTCCATTCGGAGAATCTCTCCTCCCCTGGAAAAATAGTACGATGACCTTTTAGAGGCTTGTACTTCCATTATTACTATGATTATCATGATGATGATGACTATTATTATTATAACTAATATTACTATTATTATTACTATTATTGAGAGGATCTCAAACATAATTTTCATCCTATCCTGAATCCTTTCATCCTCACTATCCCTCCCTCGCCAACTAATGAGCCGTAGTAATTTGGTCCAATTTTTCCCCGTACATATCCCATTCTGCTAAATCCTCCAAATCCCCAAAACTAATTAATTTTATTCAACTCCCTCCCCTGCAAAGAAGGCTTTCATTCCCCAACTCAGAGCGGCCCAACATCCATCGTCACAGTTACTTACTTTCCTATATGTGTGTGTGTGTGCATGTGTGTGTGTGTCAGAGAATATTTATGTCCGTGGGACGGTGGTTCCCATATACCTCCGTCTGTAATGAAAGTGTGTGGAATCGTCAACGAGATAGAATGATATGTGGTGGTGATGGCGGTTGCAGTAGTGGTGATGGTATTGACGGTGGGAATGAATGAGAGCATTATTTGATGACCTAAAAGCCCTGAATACAGTCTATGGTGGATTCTCCCTACATGTATCTCCTCATATGTACCTCCCTCTCCCTCCACTCTTATTCCAAGTGGGTTCCAAAAGAATGGCACGCTGTGCAGGCAGGATGAGTATGAAGACGGCGGGAGGAAGGCGAGAGTGGAAGAGGAGGAGGAGGAGGAGGAGGAAAAGGGAGAGAAAGAGGACGTTGGAGAAGAAGGTCAATTGATATTCAAGAGGAGGGGAGATGTCCATTTATCAATCACTATCATCTTCCATCGATTCACGATTAGCTCCCATGATTCGCTGAGTATGTGTATACTCTGGGTGTATGTGGGCCATGGGATTGACTCCCTTTACTACTATTACTAACGCTGCCACAGCCAGCAAGGGCTACTATTACTACTACCACCACTAGTGTTACTACTTGAGCACAATGCTACTACTATGAGCCATTTGGATTGTGGGGAAAATATGTGAGGGAGACGTACATTAGATTCCTCAGAGAGCCCGGACGGGTAGGTACGCATGGTAGAGGAGAAAGCCTCTCATAATGGCCGCGGTATATGAGGCCCAGGATTTCCCCACAGTCACCCACAGCCAGCTACCCACCCACCATCGCCATACTACCAACTACCACCCATAGAGTCAGTCAGCCAACTTGTCAGCCGAGACAATGGATGACGCTCCGCCGTGACTCCGAGACACCATAGCAGCAGGGTAGCAGGGGGGGGATTCAATGGTGAAGCAGGAACAACTGAAGAGTCTCCCAGCTCTCGGCACTCTTCCCACAGTGCTACTCCCGGAGGAAATTCATAGTGAACCGGATCCCGTGCATCCGACAAGAAAATATAGATTTTGCACAAGTGTCAAGTCCCAACTCCATATGCATGCTCATGGATCGAATGGATACTCACTGGCACTGGTAGTCCCCTCTGCATTCTTCCTCATCTCCATAACTTACACCGGAGGAATTGGGATGCGGGAAGAGATGGAGGGGAATTTATTCTATTCCCCCTGTCTCTGCACATTACCATATAACACACGGACGGGGAACCTCTCTGTATGCCATGAATGGTCATGGGGAGCCAGATGGGTTTGAAGGGGTTATCGGGATGTCCAAGGAGCACACCAAGAGTTGTACAAATATACCTGGGTGATAATAATTATCATAAAAAGAGCTCACCTCCACCCGTCTCGCTCATTCCCCAAGTGACATGCCGGTGGACATGACATCCCCATAGACTGCTAAAAGAGGGTATCTCCATTGAAAAAATTTATCTACTCCCACTAGTTACCGCTGTGCAAGGGAGAAATTTTAAACTGGTTTCCCCATTTGAGTGCGGCCACATGAGTGGAGTAGTGGAGTGACCATTTGTCGGACTTTGTAGCACCATGCTAGAGCAAAGCGGAAGGGAAGAGAGGGAAAGTGGTTATATTGGGCCGGGCGAATGGTTTTGAAAAATTTTCACTCTCTCTCTCTCTCTCTCTCTTTCACACACACACACACACATACTTTCCCTCCCACCTGCCCATAAGCTTCAGTAAACTATTGCCGTTGCTCCAGGTGCAGTGGCCTAGATAATCGGACCTTGTACGCCAAAGCATAAAGCCCGCCTCTCCCGCTTTTTCACTATACGGCCTTACATAGTACAAGACTTTAATGACCATAACTCCCTTCTCCGAGGCTATTTACCGGAGAGTCATTTCTATTTTTTGGGGCTCCTATGATGGCAGGTGGGTCTGGTGAGGAGGCACTGCGGTAGTGGTGCGCTTTCAGTACTGCGGGTGCAGTTACTATATACAGTGAGTTAACTGACAGTGGCTGATTAATCGCACCTTCCCAAAGCACGACAGCTTCCCAGTCTTATCGCTCCCTTTCCTGCCCGCCCCCCATTCACCGGAGAGAGAGAGAGAGAGAGGAGAAGGGGCAAGAGGGTTTCTGGACGAGGTGAGTGAGACCTATTAACTACGAGGCCAGCCACTGATCAGGTGAGCCTGACGTTGTAATAATTCTCACTACAGGATAACGAAAGGGTTGTGAGCCAAAGTGCATTCGCGTGCCCGTGCATGTCAGTGAATGAATGTGTGTATCGGTGTATATCTGTATGAAAGTGTGCATTGGTGTGTCGGAACGAATGTGTATGTGTGTGTGTGTGTTGTGTGTGTGTGTGTGTGTGTGTGTGTGTGTGTGTGTGTGTGTGTGTGTGTGTGTCGGTGGAGGTGTGCATCTGTATGAATGTGTGCGCTGGTGCATGTTTGTACGAATGTATGCGCTGGTGCATGTTTGTACGAATGTATGCGCGTGTGTGTATGTGTGTCGAGGAAGGTGTATTTCCATGTGTGAATATTTGTGTCGGTGTCCGTGTGGGTCTGCGGATATATGTCTCTGTGTGAACGTGGATATGTGAGAAAAGAAGAGGAAAATATCCCCCGCTGGCCCCATCTCAATTGCTACCACTAAATCCGAACAATATGGCAATTATTATTGAATGGTCTACGTGCCAGCCAAGAGTCTCCTTGGAAATCATAAATCCCCTTCCAGTAATAATAATTCCTCTCCCATTTAACTTGCTCCATCTTAAATTATTCCATGTTGGGCCCGACTTGCTTCCGCCGATTTCTATGCTAATATGCACACTTTTGGACCACTCACAGCTCCCGTTCCTCCAGGAGAGATTCTTAATGTGAAATATGGTAGGATCACGGCGGCGATTACAGTAGCCGCCGCCGCCACCACCACTGCCGTACGCCTTGCCTTGCCCGCAAGTAAGTAGGATGTGGTCGATGTAGTACCTGCCACGTGGGAAAAATGTTCAACGGGACCAAGGCCCCGGTCCGCATATGCATGGAATTCACCCTTTTGTTTTCACTGTACATGAATATCCATACGGTGTGGAGGCAGTCGGGAGAACCAACGGGAGGGGGGGGGGGAACCCAGGGATTCTCCACTCATCTATTTGACTCCATTAGAAAATGACAGAAGGAGAGCGGGAGGACGTAATGCGATGACGGAGGAGGAGCGAAGGAGGACGATGAGGGGGGGAAGTAGGAAAAATCTCCCACCACCACCACCACTGCCACTCCGTCTGCACGCACTCAACTTGAGTTTGAAGAGGACGCACAGTTTTCCCAGTATAAATTCAAAAGTTGGCGTCATTCTCCGGAATGAAGACGGCGACGACCACTATGCGACTCCTGCTAGGCAGGGTAAGCATGTTGAACTGCTCGACAGAGTATGGCAAGTAATTTGTGCCGGTTCGTTGATCTTCAGTCAACTGTTGACAATGACAGTTGAGACTGTTCCATCTCTCTGTCTCTTCCCCTCCCGCTTCTTTTTCTGTCTCTGTCGTCTTTTCTTGAGTTAGCCTCTCCTTCCTGCTGGTCTTCATTGTTGCCGCCGCCGTCCTTGCAGTAGTGCATAGAGGTGTCGCTGAAGAGCAAGCGGGGGGGGGAGGAGGCGAGCTAGAGGTATGGTAGAGGAAGGATCTAGGAGAGTAGCTCACGGTTTCTGACTACGATGATCATCGCGAAGAGAGAGACTCCAACCAGCTGAACAAACCAATAGGGGAGAGGAAAAGTACAACGTATTGCTCCTTTTCTCTGTTGTTTTGATTTGTGTGCTTTAGTTATTCCTTCCTACTACTTGTGTGTATGTCTCTCACGGTACAAGCACATGTTGTTGTGCTGTTGAAAGTCGTATTTAAGCTGTTCCGCTGCTGCTACCATTTTCCGTGGAAAAGTTTCACTCACTGCTTCACTGGACTCTTGTACTTTATGATGGGTGGAAGAGAGACAGAGTGAAAAACAGAGGTGAGGTAATAGGAGGAAAGTATGTGACTGTGACTTCTATGAGGTTTCCTTCTGAGTAGACGCAGTCACGGATGCACACACACACTAACATATATGTATATATATATATACATATATTTATACATACAACCAGACCGGCTCTACTCCGATCCTAGGCGCGGACAAAGGGGAATAGCTCTGAAGCTGAGCATGGACCATTGAAAGGCGGTTCCTGTTTCACTTCCACGAGGGCTGTACGGGAAAGTCGGATGGATATATTAGCCTTTCTTTCAGTTGCACAAGAATCATGAATCCGAAGAAATGTAGCTTGGGGAAAGGTCTCCCGACTTCTCTGACTGTGTAGATCTTCCCCATTCGTGACCCTCCCTGGGATCAGTACGTGGATACGCGGAAGTCACACAGGCGCACGGGTGGCAGGTTTGTATGTGTCCATGCATATATATGTGGGCCTGAGACTGTGTCCGTTTATATATACAGGGTGGGCCAAAACTATATGTCCCACTTGTTCTCGCTCTACAGCCCAAACGCCTCAACGTATATCAATGATTTTACCACCAATCGGAAGCGGTGCCTTTAGGATTTTGTTTTTTTGCGTGTAGATCCGCGGGCTGTTTCCTTGGGCATGCGCCATGCTAAAAGAAAAGCAATTTTTAACTTGAACATAAATGGGGGCTTGTCCGGCCTGTCGCTCCTTATCCAGAAGGTTCAGAATCATATGAGATAGCGCGTTAGGAAGGTCTCTTGCTCGTCATTCGAAGTCTTTACCGTTATCGCAATGGTAAAATGAATGCCCTGATGGGTAAATTCATTTATTTTCCACATGGCGCACGTCGAAGGAACCAGCGCGCGGATCTACACGCCATTGTAGCAAACGAAATCCCAAAGGCACCGCTGCCGATTGGTAGTAAAGTCATTGAACAATTTTGAGGTGTTTGGGTTGTAGAGCAAAAACAAATGGGACATGCAGTTTTGGGACACTCTGTATGTGCGTACACGTGTTCGTGATCAGCTATGTGAGTGTTTATGTGTGCTTGTGCGTGTGTGTGAGTGTGTGTGNTGTGTGTGAGTGTGTGTGTGTGTGTGTGTGTGTGTGTGTGTGTGTGTGTGAGTGTGGAGAGAAAAAGTTGGGAGTTATTTTCAGGATGAGAAGGAAATGGGTCCCATAGAGGATTCCTCATATAGGTCCATGTGCCCACACTATACCGAGCCCATGGAGTTGGGAGGATGGGAAATGAAGTATTAGCTGAGTACCCGTCTCTTTTCTCTACCCCACTCTTTTCGCCGACCCGTCTCCTCGGCTCCTGTTGTGACCCACACAGTCTGTGTTTCCCTGTATGGATTTTTTCCATACCATAACTGCCATTATTTCCATGATTAGCTTCGACTGAAAGCTTCATTTCTCCTCTCAAACTTTCTCATGCGGAAGTCCTCTTCCCCACCCCACTCCATCGTCCCTTCTCCTCACACACGTCGGGAACAGAAGGGCGAGTGAGTGTTCATTGGACCAGGTTAAGGAAGAAGAACTTTTTCTTGTTTCTCCAGAACAACAACGGCAGCAGGAGGAACCACAGCAACAGCAACAACAAGGAGCGCTCCTCCAATTTTTTCCCTTTTCCCCTATATATTCTCAGCGGAGATGATCCCAAGGAAATACGAAGGAGGCTATATGTGTGTCTGCCTTGACTGACGTCAGAGTGTCTCTGTGAGGTTGAAGACGCATTACTGGATGGGACTCATGTGAGAAAATCCCTTGGTTTTGAGACACGTCCTCCTGCTCCTCCAGGAGTGAAAGCCCTCGCCTTAACGGAGGCCGGCGGCATGGTGGGACGTGGGTGAAATTTAAGAAAATATTCACCAGCGGAGTCACTCTGACTGACTGATTAAAGGAGCTCCTTCCACTCCGACAGAGTTATTATTCAGGGGAAGTGAGGGCAAGAGAGAAATAAATGGCGTATAGCCAGACTTTTAATGGGACTATGGATTTAAACATGGTAGACCTCCTCTGTCTTCCTTCTGTACCACCATAACCCCCCTGCTAGGAGTTATTATTACAGTGCGACCACCACCATCACCATGGTCTAGTGCCGACGGAGTGAGAGAGAGAGAGAGAGAGAGACACACGATGGGTATATCTCATTAAATATTCGACGCCGTTCCGGACAGGGAAGATGCACCCTAGGATTGGTTTTTGCCTGTCGAGACTAGGGTTGCGGGATTGGGGGGTCGTTGGGAAATTCATGACGTACAAAATGGAAATGTAGGCGGGAAAATTTGGATGAGGGGGTGTGGAGGGATCTTTCCGAAATCATTCCATAAAAAGGTGAGCGCAGGGACCGGGGCTGGGGTGGAATCAGATTGGTTCATATTATCAAACGACTCTCTAAAGACACATAAAAAATGATTGCAATTAACTTCTCTGTTTGAACGGGGTTGAGGAGGGGTTTAAGGAGCCCCGTCATGGAGGCCGTAGTGGTTGTAATGGTGGAAGTGATGGGGGCGGGGGGCATTGGGGAGGAAGAAGACCGTAAAGGAATGGTATGGGAGCATGACATGGGGCCTGAATGACTGTGCAAATGGCTCGGAGTACATATGTGAATCCTACCCAATATGCAAAGAGGTTGAGGGAGAGAGGGAGACATAGACAGAAAATAAGTGAGGTTGAGCCCTTGCTCATCCAGCCAGTATATCCCTGCCGAGGGTTTCTATTTCCTCCCTAGAAATGCTATTATTATGTGTCTCTCCGTCACTTTTTCCCCTTTCACCGACTCCACGCCATCAGTCAGTGCTCAGGTTTGGGTTCCAGGGTGTCATCCGATAAGTTAAGTGGGGGCCCGAACCGACAATGAAAAAGCTCACCATCCATTTTTCTGCACCGTCGTATAGTCAGAGAGGAGCAAGGGGTGTGTATGTGGAATGCATGTATATACATATATATATATATACTCATATGTATGTGTATAAATTCTGAAGCCATTGCAGTGTTTGGAGAACTTGCCTCGCCTCGGTACAAGAATGGACTATATTCGGCGGCGGCGGAGTGGAGGGTGGAGACAAAGATTTAATGGGAGGACCGAATGCTATGTATTTGTATAAGAGGTGGATGTAGTATGCGTATGAAAAAATATAATATTTCCCCACTAGCATCACCCACATCACCACAGCCCCCGCCGTCACCCTCATCTTTTTTTTGTCAAACAAGTCTGTAGGGAAGGTACACACTTGCACACATAGGGTCGGTTGTAAAAAAAAGTAGAGTGGCAGGGCAGTAGACATTCTTTCTTCTGCTATCTTAGCCGAACATGATGCTTTTCTTTCACTTCACACTCGATAACTCTCTTACTCCCCCTCTTATTCACGCCGGGTTTTCCCAACCACTTTCACCATCCCCTTCCCCTCTGCTCCGCATCATCTCGGATCCAGGACGGTGCATAAACGTACCCCACTTATTTCCGCTCCAGAGTTTACGACTTTGTTTTCATTCACTTCCACACGCCGGGGTATCTGCACACCACGTTATGGAAGGATTCCTCTTACAAATGAGGAGAAAGGTGGATCTTCCGTGCCCAATCTATCTCTTCACCTATACACGTCGTCAGCATCTTGATTTTTTTCGCCTGCAAAGGGGCGCCTACTGCTATGGTTCGAACTGCTCGCATATAAGTACAGGCGGTCTCAGTCAACAGTCCCCTAGTCCGCACAGTTGGTCTCAGATAAGGAGGAAGCAGTGGTGCTTTCGCACGAGTTCACTAATACTTAAAAGCCTGTAGACATGACGAATCCAGGCTGTGCTGTGAACAGGAGTGTTTTGGCCAAACTTTGAGGCAGAGCAATGAGGCTTGGGCACACCGTTAAATTGTAATGAGCGGTTCATCAGGGCGTGTGCGCACTATGCTTGTGTAATGCATGAGTGTACATAGATATGCATGCGTGTACATTTGTGTACTACTGTTGTGTGTGTATAGCATGCGAGCATGTACATGAGAGTATTTCATGTGCGGAGGAACGTGTACAAAAGTGCATTATGTGCGTGTCTCTGTGTGAGTGAAGGTATAGACGTTCGTTTCGTGAGCTTGTGTGACATGCGGCTGTGGGTACGGGAGTTTTGTGCTCACAAGTATACATGTGAGTGCAGACTTGGGTCCGCGGACGTGCCGTGTGGACATATGTCTTGGTGTACTCGAAGGAGTGAGGACAAGAAAATTGCAGGGGAATAAAATCCATAGGACAGACGTCAGCGCCTAAGATTGGGTGCCTGTATTATTTCCCACTCTCATTACCACATCAAACGAACAAAGTTGTAAAATGAGGAAGGGACATGGTACATGGCAGAGACGCTTGTAAAGATGAGGACCTTTGGTGTTTTATGTGTGCTCCCACCATGCGCGGCGGTGGTGTCGGCGGCGAAGGCGAAGACGATGGAAGATAGACAGAGCGTGCGGGAGGGGAAGGGAGACGAAGATGTGTTGTTGTGTTCCATCTCCCTCTCCTCGCCCTCTACCTCTTTTACAGAGAAAACCCATTATTATTATTATGAGTGAGAAAAAAGAACAAGTGTCTGTCTGGCGCACTCCGTTTTCCCTCTTTACGAGTCTCGTCTGGCCGACGTTCTTGCGGGTCTCCCGAGTCGTACTATACAAAAGCCGTGGTGCGAAGTGTCCATGAACTTTCATTGTATTATTCAGCCTATCATGTGCGGACGGGTCTTCCTTGAAAACACTTTATGACACGGCGGTAATTTCCTTGTGTACATTGCCCCCATGTTTACCAGCCCGATTTACACGATGATGTCTCCCGTGCTGGTCGTCCTCGTCGGAGCTTCATCTCCTCTGGTAGACACCTGTTTTATGTCCGTATAATTTTATTTCACCTATCAAGCCCAGTCCTTTGCCCCTTTCTCCCTACTCCACACCGGTAGTTAGTATGGAGTGAAGGTTCATGGCTTTCCTCAAGGAAATTAACACGCCGATCTCCCTCCTTTGTGACCGCAAAATGGACTGTGGGGGCGAGGCTACAAATCCCAAAATGTCTCCTAAGATTCTGCTCCAGCCGTAGAAGACCTACATATTAAAATACACACACTCCTTATTCCGATGCCGGGTGCGAATCATTCCACTCCCCCTAAACATATTTGCAGCTCCGATATAACCTCAGACTTGCGCTCCTATTCTCTGCGAGTAATGCTCCGTATCATCTATTTTATCTTGATTTGATAACTTAGATGAGCGTATAATCGGTTGCATAATGATCTCATCATATTTGCTTCCCGCCCTCAACCCGTCTCCACTCTTGACACTGATGATGGGGAAGATGAATGCAACAAAGTGAATCCTCATGAGCTATGAAGGGTGAGGGAAGAAGAGGGATTGAAATGAAAATGTCTACATGAGAGAGACTGGGAGAATAGTGTTGTTCCTCATAATGGTAGGATTAAAAAAACAAAACAAAAAAAAACAGAAAGATGAGCCCCATTCCTCAGGCGCTGATGATTACAGCAGTGAGTGGGGATGAAAATGGAGATGAAAAGTTTGAGAGTGTGTGTGTGTGCGTGGTGCTGGGGTAAAGGTCCAGGGACGTTGCAACACCACCCAGTAGTTCCGTCCCTCTCCCCTGCACGCCTACAGTACGCAAGTGGTCGGAGGAGTAGAGAAGGGGCCTGAACGAGTTAAGGCTGCTGGAAGGGAAATCATGTAATGTCTGCATCGTTCCGCAGCAGTCATGTATAAATGGAGAATGTGTGGAGAAAGGCAAAGAGAAAAAGAGATCCTGTCTGTCAATGTCCACGTACACACACGCCCGTGCACGCACGCACACACACACACACACAAATCCATACATGCGTACCACTACCATAGCACTTTTCTTCCACCAAGTGTGAGTATGATAGTAGGAATGAAAGAGTTGTTTTATAGGCCAGAGGATAAGGCCAGGCGGGCGAAGTTGGAGAATGGAAAAGAGTGAGAGAGAAAAGGGATTCCAGAGGAAGATAGAAGATGGAGAGATGTCTGTTTTTTAGACGAAAAGTAGAAATAATGTGTTAGAAAAAAGCTTGATGGTATCGTGGGATGATGTGGGAAACCCATTTTGAAGCAAATTACAGTGGTTGGGAAACTAAAGAAGAAGAACAGAAGGAGGAGGAGGACAGGAAAAGGAGGCGAGGAAGATGAGAGGAGAGAGAGAGAGAGAGAAAGAGTGAAGCGAGAGATCTGCCATGCATTTCATATGCTCTGTGTGTAGAAGTCGAGAGATACAGACGGGGCTCGGAAGGGCCAAGTCGAGAAGGGCAAGGCTAGCCATCGTCTCTAACATTTCAATTCAATCTCTTTTTATCCGTTCAAGCCGACCACCGCATACTGTTCTACCGACATTCCTCATTTTCAGATAAATTTGTCCATATGAACGTTTTCCCGCCGCCTTATTCTCTTGTCCCTATCACGGATGAATCATTGTAGTCACACTTTTCCATGCGTGGATTTGAGAGTTACATAACATAGAGTTTTATGTCCCACATTTTCACGCTATAAATAAATAACAATGAGTGACCTACTACAGTTGCTTAATGGCTCACAAGCCAAGTTTATCAGTATGAATTGATTGGAAGGCCTGGTGTAGTGTTCCGAAACAATGCATGCGCTTCCATGCACGCACCAATAATAACATCTAACAGTAGAAAATAATTCCTATTTCTGTCCGAGGCCTTGAAGTACTGACACATGAATCATCAAATCAGACGTACGAGTTATCGTTACGTTGAAATTCAACAGTAAAATGTAAATTGTAGCTTATTAGGACCAACTTGTAACAAGAATATCGCCAGAGTTTCAACAACAAATTCCGGGACATTTCCTAGTAATCAAAGAACTGAGTGAGCCTCGCTTCAGCTCGACGGAGCCTCTATTTGGGAGTTATTTAGTCCCTCGAACTCACTCACATGGTCTTGGTCACAATGATGCTTTTTTGTTCAATATTTTGAAATTTTCCACCGTGGACTCTTGGAAAAGGATAGATAAATTATACTGCAAAAGTCACTCCGGCAGGTCCCTAGAAACCTTTGTCATTGACATGGATGCTACAATCCGAAAAACTCTGAGACAGTTCATGCAATCCAACATTCGCAAGCGTGGAGATCAAGTTATTGAGTTGCTCTTTGTGGTATTTTATTTATCGCTATTTTGCATTCAATACAATACAATCCAATACAAGTGCTAATTCAAATAGTATAAATACATTATGAGTCTCCATGCTATCTGCTTTTAAAAATTTTACATCATTTCTGTTTGTTGAGAAGAGGTTGAGAGAACTTTTTGTAGACAGTCTTTTTTTCGCGGATTCACAAAAATATCAATTATGTTTTATTGACAAAATTACACTTCTATCCACTCCTTCGATTTGGTAGCATGCGAGTTATGCCGTCCGTTATTATTTCCGTTGCAGGGCTGCTCCAATTTAGATTCCCTCCCACAGGAATCCGTATAATTTCAATCAATCAATCGTATCATTTATTTCACCAGTCCTGAAGGAAGCGAGAAGCCCGGTTGTTAGCTCTTGTAATATGGCGATGAGCTCCGAGCATAGTGTCAGCAAAATAATTGCATAATTGCAAAAGTATTCCGTGCCATTAGTGCGGTAGGACTTTTTAACAAGGTAAACTATGTGATTTCCTTTCCGCTGTTCGTCTCTTTCCTGTGGATACCATCGGAGATATGAGTTAATGTTTGTGAGCGATGGAATCTGAAAGGGAGGAAATTGGGGGATAGTTGTAGGGTTCTAGATGTCTGATAATGGTGTAATGATCCATTGTAATCGGGATTGGGGTTATATGGTGAAATCGTACTGTTGCACCGTGTCCTTGAATGAGACTCATTTTCCAGTGCTACCGTCGTATACTCAGTCGAGTACTAGCGATAATTGTGCGAAAGATATAGGTACTTTACGAACATTTCCGAATCAGAATATGAAGAGCCGCGGGTGACTGTTCCTGTGACTATCCTAGTGACGTTCCAGTATGTTCCCTAACCCGCGGGAATACTTGAAGCTAAAGCATTAGTTGAGTCTATAGTGAGCCCGTTTCTAGAAGGGAATCTTCTGATAATGGTGGCAATAAAAGTAAAACTTGGATCGTCTGTACGACATTGAGGGAGACGCATAGGCAGAGCAGTTTCCTCCGGCCGCGTGGATAGGGTGAATCTCTGTGTCGGGTCCGACAAGCTCAGGCAGTAATACTCTGTCCCCACAAATGTGAGTGTCAATGGGGACATATACACTCGATAGGAGGGACATGTGGTGGTGGATTGCCGTGAGGACAGAGAGCGTCCATGTGTTTGGATCATCTTCTGTATATATGTATATATAAATGAGGCCATGGTTGAGTATTGGGTTGAGTCGGAGTAGCTCCGGGCTCCGATTGTTCATATGAGAGAGATCTGAATCGTTTCCAAATAACCATCAACCTTCAAAGTCAAATGGGTGATTTTATTAAATGAGCTATGTCAATTATTAGAATTGGTCCCCCGCTGAAAGTAGAGGAAGTGCTTCGTGGATTCCCCACACCATTTAACTTGGCTGAATGGATAACCAAACTATTATACCATTGTTATTTCAGGGTATTTTTGGCAAATTACGGATATTCACTTGGAACTGAACCAGTCATCGAATGGGAACCGGGACAAATGTAAGAGCACTTTCAAACACCATTCTTTTCTAACTCTCCTCAACTTTCTACCTCTTTTAAATCCGAGACTGTGGATAGAGCGGCTCACTCGGGTGAGTCCTCTCTTTCCACCTTTCATTGTGGGCAGTGATGATGGGACTCCAACTTTCTTATTTTCTCCCTCCGCATAATACTTTGCACGCTTCCCCTTTTACAACAGAGTTTTTGATGCAGGTTATGCATATATATATATATATATGCATGTATATATTGCTATCTATAATACATTTTGGCAGTGATGGGAAAAATCCGTATTCAGGATAAGGGATTACGGATTTTTCTTGGATTATGTAATCCCGCAATCCATAATCCAGCAATTTTTCGGTGTACAAAGTAAACCATCATCCAAAATCCACAAAAATTTACTCCTTGTAATCCTAATCCATCATCCAAGTGAAAGGTCCATAACCCATGTTCCGGATTACGGATTACGTCCAAGGCAGTTTCAGCCAAATTAGAGTTGCGCGCCATATCGACAAAGACATTTCCACAACTCCCGTTAGAATTTCATGACTTTAGTCACATTTCTTAACGCTTGTTTGTAACTATTGATTAAAAATCAGAGCATGCATATCCGCGGATTGTTTCGAAGAAGTATATTGTAATGCCACAAATTCCATGATCTAATCTAAGCCATGATTATGATTCGCAAAATACATTACTAAATGATACTCATCTAAGTTAGCGTTTATCAGCTAGCTGTTATTATGGCAAAACTAAAGCGAGGTAACATGCTGTTTTCGTTAACACGACCGTCAATTTTTTTAAATCCCTTTAGTTGACATTTGCAGGCAATTTTAGGGAGTTCTACCCGGTAAGATGATATAAAGCTTAAGAGCATCAAGAAATCCGTAATCCGGATTACATTATTCCATAATCTGTAATCCACACCGCGGCTACTCATTGCAGTAATCCATATTTCATAATCCTTGGTATTCTATGATCAGTAATCCAAATCCATATGTAATCCATGAACCTCTCCGAAATCCATAATTCATATTCCACTCCAATTTTGCTGGATTTCCCATCACTGTGTGTTGGGAACTGATAGCGCGGGTACTTTGGCTCAAGATTACATACTCTCAGATGATTGCTGTCATTACTGCATCCGTATGAGCCGGTATGGTGTGACGGCATAGTTTCCCTTATCAGCTAAAAGTGTCTAACGTTTGCCCCATTATTTTGGTACCCAAAACAGCATGTTGGCGATCGAATGGGGCACCTTGGAGCAGGCCTTCCGAAGGTCGTTTCGGTGACTACGGTTGTGACTCACCGTTCGCCCTCGTCGAGTCTGCCGTAAAGGCCATGAAGAAGGTGACGGGTGACCAGATCGAATTCATTCTGTGGACTGGGTAAGTTTATATAACGAGCATTTTATTCCCGCCCACAGCAGTAACTAAACAGTGTTTATTAGCCTCGGGGACTATTTATGCTTCCACGGGTGGAGACGCTGTCATCTATTTAATGCCTAAATGTCCGCGTATGTATTCCATTGTTTGTGCACCTCCGAGGCTGTAGGCTGTGAGCCCACGATCTTTTCCTTCCTCCCTACACCGTGAATTCCAGCGTCTCCACACGTTTTTATGGTCAGAAAACTAATGAGCGTGCGGACAGTGTTTCTTACCCGTAGCGCCCATTAGGGGTGATCTATCGGCAATTCTCTGTCACCCAGTTCCTGGTGTCCCCTTCTCCACATGATGTCTCCCGGTTTACGGGTGAAATAAAATCCCTTGTTTAACAATTACACTACATTCATGTCCCTCACGCCATTATCGACACCCAATTGGTTTCTCCTTGTGTGCCTCTTTTTTACGCTAAACTCCTAATGAAGTTCCCACTGTACGGATGGTTCTCAGTTAGAGAACTGCTCTGTCGCAGTATATTTGGGAATGAAGGCGGCCGAATGCTCAATCCATGGAGTTCTTTCTCTAGCGCTCGGTAAAATAAGACTGAGAGTCTATGGATGCCTACTACTATATCCGCCTCTGTGGTCTGCCTACGGTTGTACAAGCCATATAACTGCCGTATAAAGCCATATAAGAGTAAGAGCCCCCTTTTATTTGGACCGCAGAATACTTTTTAAAACTTTGCCGAGATGCTTGAAACCCTGGAAGCGTTCAGGTGTAGGGATCAATTTCTTTGGCTCTTTTTAGCTTGTTTCTTTAAGCTTCCGCCTTTGAGTCCGTCTGGTTGAGCTCAAGTGTTGGTCAAAGCCTTCGTATCGAGTGAACTATGAAAGCGTGAGGATGAGGATGTAGAAGTTTCCGATCTTTCTTTCTTTCTCTCTTTCTCTCTCTTTCGTTCTTTCTCTCACTCGACGTGTCTAACAACTAAGAATACAGTTCAGGAAGTCAGGCAAGAAAGGGGGGAAAATCTAGTAATATATGTATAGGCTCCATCAATGAGAAATTATCGTGTGCGTTAATGAGCAACATATATGAAAGGTACAGCTTTCACCCGATGGTCTAAATATTTCAGACTTGAACAACACCGCTGTAACCATCAGCTCATCCTAACGTATTTTTTTCGCGGATTTATATAAGCATTTCCATTTGAATGGATGACCTAAGGTCATTGCTGGTTATGTGATTAATCCAGGGCACAGTGTCTCCTGGGTGTACCGATGCTCTCGGGGTCTTATTCGCTCACTACCAGAGGGGCAGACAATTTTGACTGGTGAAAGTCGTAATGGCTCATCACGTTGCGTGACCTAGTCCTTTGATCTTGATCCCGAATCCCTAATTCATCCAGGTTTAATTGACTAACAGCATCAATTTCTTACGTACGGCACAATGTGTGACGGCCTAATCCTTTCGAATCTATCCATTAATGGAACGATAAGCCCCTTAAGTTTGAGAAAAGGTCTATATAGTGGGAAATGTTCCTTGTTGAGCATGGAGGTGAATATTTCTCTTTGTCGGATGTGCCCCCGTTTGACTAGACTTGTTGTTTTGTTCGGAGCGAGACGATGGCGCATAGGCTGGGAGGGGGATGAAGGTAAAAGGCTGTGTGAGAAGACTCCTCAGCGAGGGTGGCGAGATCTTATTGAGGAAGACTCCGGAGTGAAGACATAAGAAGGAGCGAGGATTGTACGAATAAGTTATGACTCATAAAACATTTTGTGTGCCTGATAAAGTTTATATTGGGGACGCGTTGAGGGATACGACCCATTTGAATTCATTTTAAGAGACGAGCATCCTCCTCATCTGATTAGCTAACTTGTTCCCTCCACATAACAACAAGAATTGCATAGGAGAGTTTAGTGTACATACAGATATATCTAAGCTCTAAACCTTTATACGAAAGGGGGAAGTACTGGCGAAGACTTGCATAACTTGGCATTGCGCGCTTGTGTGTGTGTATGTGTATGTGTGTTCACGAGTGAGAGAGAAAGAGAGAATTGCAGATACGAAAAGTATTTGGCCGTATTTTATCATTTGGTTTACAATGTGCGACGGGCTCGAGGGAATTTTTCCATTTTCAACCATGACACGATCGGAGTAGGAATTCTGGAGTGAGTTTATCATTGTGCCACGTGCCAGTTCCCAGAGCAGTGGCCATTATTTGCAAACAAAGCTCATGAGTGGGGAAGGAAGATGAGATACCACAAGACAAGGGGGGCTCCCACAAGCTAATTTAAGTTGCTAATTTCCCTCCTTGTTTCCTAATCTGCATCTGGAGGGCTCTCTTCGAGTGCGAGCTTTATGGCCTCAGACTCCTCCCACTCCCCACCCGCTTGTGATTATATGCACCGACGGAGTTTAACTGGGACGAGTACACATTGAACGTGCTCGTATCAAAGGAGTATCTGGGATCTTTGGGTGGAAATTGTAGTGGTGTACTGAGAGTACAGTACAGTACTACAGTACAGTAGCCATAGGCTGTGGCAATAAATGGCAGCTCTCGCTTCTCCTATGAGATTCGCGGGGTCTGAGCGCGTTCTGCGGATTCAAAGATGTAACCATAACACGGAAAGATCGGTGTTGTGATTTTGAAAAAGAACATCCCCGTCACCCATGTCACATCATGTTATACAGATATGTATATGCGTGTTTATTGGGGCCGAAGAGTGTTTTTACGTGGACAGCCCGCGGTGGGCGCCACGTATTGAGAGATGATACGGTGGAAATGAACCCTCACGACCGTACATTGCGGACGTGCTCAGTGTTTTATAATATGTTGTTGATTTGACAGGGACACCATTTCCCACGCCATGCACGCCAGCGACGAGTATTTTACAGAGGAGGCCGTCTTTACCGTCTTGCAAAATGTGACATCCTTGTTGAAGAGAGAATTTGCCTTTTCCAACATCTACCCAGTCCTGGGGAACATGGACTGGTATCCGCGCTACGGTATGGCCCCAGGACATGACCACTTCCGCGGTAGACTCAAGCGCTATGGCCAACTGTGGCATCAGTGGGTTCCACCCGAGTCCTTGGAAACCTTCAATATTGGTATGAAAGAGGATAATTTTCTCCTCGTAATTAACTTTAATTAAAATAGACATTAATTATTTCCAGTAACAGATAATGGGTGTCATAGCATTATAGTAGTAATGGTAAGATTTATTGATACGGGCGGAGCCCCTTCAATACAATGCATTGCGCAGTATTTACGCATAGGTTGAGATTTCGTCGAGGTATTTCAGCATTACTTTCCAATATTTCGGCATAATAAACGAATAGCAAATTAAATTGTACTAACATTGTCCATACTTGGTGTCATTGTAGCAGAATGTGTGTGGCCAACACTTGGCTAACGTGTTACTTCAACTATGGTTTTATCATTAGTAATAATCGTTCACAATCGCTTCGAATTCTTGCCTTCGATCTGGAATAGTTGATAACCTTAGACTCCTTAATACTGCAAATCAACCTAAAGCGCTAAAAATGACATCGTTTTCATATTTCTTATTAATTAAGTTGCTCAGGATTGATTGCTTGAAGTCTGTTTCTAACCGGTCCACGTATCGTAGTAGTGGCAGTGGTAAGAAATGGGCCGTTGCCACCCCCACTACGGAGCTGCTTAAACCACGTAGCCTTCCCCCTATAGACTAAAGCTCACCTTCGGACATATCCGTGGAAGTGTGCCTAGGAAGGACCGTAGGAGCTACGGGAAATCTCATGAATAAGCTGGGACTTAGGAATCAGTCTATAGGCGTGTCCTTCCTAGTCTATGCATGTGTACAGAGCGGGTTGAATTATTAGGAAAAATAGGTTTGTACGGGCTTTGGGATGAGAACGGTTCATTTAACGGGAGTTCTTTCTCAGTTCACATGCCACAACTTTGTACTTTTATTCCACTCCCACAATGCCATGAATAGTTCAGGTTGTCAGCACAAATTTCTCCGCACTCTCCTCCGTCCTACACCCACCACTGCGCATCATCCCAAATTCACCCAGACGCACACTCACACACACACCCATACACATGGATGGAACATAAATTTATACACAAACACACACACACACACACGCCTACAGACAAATTACTAACTCGCACACACTATTCACTCACACACGCACAGATTTACTCACTCACAGAAAAAAGTCACTTACACACTCTCATACTCACACACACACACACACACACACAC
>VYYI01000357.1:0-33850 GCA_021029175.1 Bilobella aurantiaca | reverse complement strand
TTTTAAATCATTATCCTCCAAATGTATTAAACCGAAGCAGAAGTGCTTGGAAGACGAGAGAACAACCCTCGGCCACTTAGTCACCCCTTCCAGTACCAGCGAAGCCTTGACCAAGTCCACATCGCTCAAGGGCCGCTCGCTGAAATAAGGGCTCTCCTCAAAAATATCTGCAAATTTCCTCAAAAACAGTCTGTGGAGTACATTACTACTGAAACACCTGGAAATCCTGGCGTAAATTTCAGAAGATTTCCTAAATCTTGAACTTCGTTGTGAAAGTTCGAGAAAGTCAAGGTCACCGCCGCGGTTTCTCAGGTAAGAGCAAAGGTGCAATTTTGAAGATTCCGTGCTGAACCGGTTGAGGTAATTTCAATTTGGATCCTTGTTCCTGCTCTTCTCGAAGAAGGGAGGGAGGCTAATGAGCAATTGTGAAATTCAGCGTGTTCTAGTGGATTTGCTGGATCTTATCCGGAATCAAGATCTGTGGCCATGCCGTGTCCATGTCCATGTCACGGAAGCAACCTGGCCAAGATGGACCCAGCCTCCCTGCGTGTCCAACTTTCTTTGGAGCTTGCGCAAGAGCGTCAAAGGAAGCTCTCACCAAGTTGTAGTCGAAAAGCTGCATTTTTCCCTGTATCCCAACCCATGCTTTTTTGACTTTGTTGGCGAGTGCACGCAAGGAAAAGGGATTTGTAGCATGCAATTCCCATCAAGAGATCCAGTAGAGGCTTCTAATCACTTTCCAAAATCATCAGCAAACCTTTTTTTACTCAAATTAAGCACAAAGTCTCAGGAAAATAAACAGGAAAGAATTCAAAGAGCATTATTTTATGTAGGTTTAAGAAATGTTGTTCCATTGATTATAAATAATCTTAAAAAAAAATGCCTTTCTTGGAGCTCGGACTGAAAAGAAATTGCAATGCTGCAAATGGTGCCAAATACCAAATTGCAAATTTGGTTTTGAAACGAAAATTGAGATCAAAGAAAAATGTATACCAGAATGACATGCTTAAGTTTAAATATTAATAATTTTAATATTAAAAACTATAGGCTCTTATCGTGAGTGTGTGATAAGAGGATAGGGTGATAGGAGAAGGAAAAACTCACTTCAAAGCTACAGATGGGCATCCACTTCGATTTTAAAATAGTATAACAGCGTTTCTTTACGATTAAAAGTACAATTAAAATTGAGTTAATACTTTGCAATCAAGCATATACTAGGACAGATGGATCCAGAAATTAAACAGAAGTCCTCCTGTCCTACAACGGGCTTGTTTGACTTTAATTAATGGCAACTAATCCAAAATCGATATTTTGTACTTTGACAGGGCAATGCTCTATGCTACCTTTATGTCAGTTTTTCAGCAGGGTAAAAATGAAATTCTACTTAGGTTGTAAGCCCCGGTATCGTGCTTTAAGGATGGTAGTAATGCTAGTTAAAATTCCTGTCATTCTTTCACAAAATTTCATTTTATTAAAAACGATTTAATTTTTAAAACATGTATTACAAACTTTGATATTCCAGTAAGGGATTTTCTTTGCAAAGTCAAACTTTGCAAATGCATGTTTGTCACTTGTGTGACTCTTCGTAAAGTATTGATTGAGCATTTCCTTTTGGCCGGAGTCCCACCCAAGACAGTTCATTTTGAAAAAGAGGGTCGGTGGAAGGAGGACTCTCTTCCACGTGATCCCGCCCATAACAATTCAAAAGACCCAAAGTTTGTTGCCTCCTTGTCCTTAGCTCAACCGTCATTTCCATACAGAGTGCTTCCTAAATTGATGCCCAGTACATGCTCATGCAGTACTTTCGAGTCGTCAGTCAGGCGCCCTTTCCTAGAACAATGCATCATCCCTGGCAAGAAAAAATGTTTAAGATTCACCTGATTCCAGGTGAAGGAGAGGGTGGAAAAGTGAGAGAAAAAAATGCGTAATATTTAGACCATAACCTCTTGTATGAAACTCGTAGAATGAAAAAAACGCTCCGCAAATTGCTGAAATTTTAACTAAAATTTTTAATTTAGCTTTAAAACGTCAAATTTCGAATTGTAGAATAGATTTTTCAAAAAGTCAAATTCAGAATTGTAGAATAGATTTTTTTCAAAAAGTCGAATTTGAAATAAGTAGTATATTGAGTTTACAAAAAAAAGTTGATTCTGAAAGAGTTGGATTGGGTTTTCAAAAGGTCGAATTTGAAATAGTAGTACTGAGTTTAAAAAAAATTGAATTTAAAAGAGTTGGATTGATTTTTTTAAAGTTTGAATTAAAAATTTGAATGAATTAAAAAAGAATGTTGCTGCTTTGAATTGCATTATACGGGTGCGTTAGTTGGGTTGATAGCACAAATGTTGTATTTCTTGACGTTCTAAGTGGTTCAGCGATGAAAATGCTCTAATTGAGTTCAATTAAGCGTGTAAATAAAGTGGTTAGAGCGTGGCTAATTTCGCAATTTGAGTAAATGAGGCTCTGATTCCCTTTAGCAAGTGTCGGCACTTCAACCCCTGTCAAATTGCTCATCATCCCTATTATTTTAGGCCAATTGACTTCAATTAGAACAGAATTAGACTTCAAGGGCCTCTCCGACAGGTGAGCCTCTCGTGCTTCCTAAATGGAGTTATGCGCCGCCGAAAATTGCTTTTCTGTTTTGTTGTTATTTGCCAAAACTTTGTCTTCCATTAACCGTGCTCGCATGCTTCCATAAAACTAAAGCAAACGAATACCTACCTAATAGGGCATGGAAAGGTGCAAATGGGTAATAAGCTACCGTTTGACATTGATGGCTCCCCAGCCCCACCCTTCACAAGGCTAATTCATGTGCTCCTGTCAAGTGTCAACATTTTAAGTACCCTCTTTTCATGAGGATGGCCCCTTGAACGAAAAATTGGCAAAACCACAAAAATTTGCATATTGCCAATTGCTCCTTGTTGTGGAAGGAAAGCAATCAAATTGTTGGCACTCTTTAGGAAGGAGATGAGTCTAATTGGAATTTAATCGTCAGTGCATGGGAATAATTGGCGAGTGTGAAGAGGTACACGAATTGCATGGTAGTTGAGAGGTAATTGGCAATTAAGTGCCTAATTAAAGTATTCTAAGCATTTAGTGGGCCTACTACTATAAGTGCTTAGTGGCCCTTTTGGATTGCTTCATTCACAAAAAGCCGACAGGTGCTAAATTCAATAAAATAATTTGACTAATTTATGTTTTATGGTCAATAAAATATTTACAAAACCAAGTGAAAGTAAGCTGCAGTAAAGTGGATAGGTGAAGTTAGTTGCAGTAAAGTGAAAGTAAAAAAAAAAGTGCAAATTTAGGCAAAAAACAATGGGACACAATTTGGCTGTAAATTTTGACTGCATTTTCTCTCTGCAGAAAAAAAAATCGGTCTGAAAAATATTTTCCTATCAACAACATTTTTTTTTACTTGATTTGTGATATTTCTTGAAAAGTTTGTTTCATTTTGAACGATGTTTATTTTCTTGTATTGGAGCTTTTATACTTCGTAACATGCAATTTCCTAATCAAATCTTATCTATTTCAATAGAGGGAGGTTTATATCAGGCTCATAAATCTTAGCGCTACGAAAACTTGGTTCGAAAGTTCATAAAATTTAGCTTTAGCTAAGGCTAAACTTCAGCAGCTTTTCCTTCAAACACAAAAAGCATAGCGTGCAAAAGGCTATGTTCCCAGAGGTGTTTTTCATGCTTATTTTTACTTAAAAGGAGAAAGCGCAGTGAAAGTTAGAGAAAAGTAAAAATAGAAACTTGCTCTCTCTCTTGTCTCAATTTGCAAAATTCCGATTAGCTAATTACAATTTTACGTGAGCTTAATTACTCTCCCAATAGAAATTTAAGAGGAAATATTGAGACAAATAAAAAATAAAATCATTTCTGCCTAGACTATGCATGAGCATGTAGTCCAAACAAGCCCGTCCTGGGATGGGATTTTGATTTTAAATTCGGATTATTTACCCTTGTAACGCATTCACGACTCCTCCATTTTTAGTGGTATAATAGGAATAAGAAAATTTAAAAATTTGGCTTTTTAGTGATGTTTTTAAATGGAAGTAAGAGGAAAAAGATGCCAAGTAATGTCTGTTTTCTTGAGGCCACTTTCCTTTTCTACCCCATTTGATATTTTTGACGGTGTCCTCCAGGTAATTGGTCTAGAAAATTACAGAGTTTGAGAAACTATTTTTTTGAAAAAGAAAAAAAAAGGCCATGTTGTTAAGTATTTTTTGTGGTGTTCGTTTAGGAAGTTATTGGAGGTTTGTTGAGGAGTAAATTTTAATTCGGCAGAGATAACCTCCCAGACCTCCGTCCTGCCTCGAACATGTCCCACTTCCCTCCTGAATAGTTGATGAAGCGATTCTTTAGGTTTGTGTTAGGTTTGCATTGGGTTTGGAACACAGTTGTCAAGGGACGGAGAGGTTATCGATTCGGTTAAGAGCCCCGCAGAGCCACACCTTGATAAACTCTCTGCATAATTTAATTCACCTTTTTTACCCGCCCTCCACACCGTCCGATTCTCATGCCTGTCTATAATTTGAGGGCGTCAACTCCTCCGTTTGTCCTTTCCATTAATTTATGAACTTCCCCAGTCACAAACACAAGCAAAACCACCGCCAAAAATTCAATAAACTTTAAAATTTTAATAGCAAACTTTTCAAGTTTTATTACAAAGTTTTTTCAAGGACATTTTGAAAAGTTTTGGTAGGAAATTGATTTCATTTTTATGAAAACGCTTTCCCACATTCTCCAAAGGAGATATCACCCTCTTCCCATGTTTTTTTTTACAAAAATAAATTTTTTTTCGCCTTTCCTCTACTTATTAGCAGAATCAAATTTTTTTCTAAGAATTTGAATATATATTTTTTTAAACTGCTTCATTTTCAAGGTTCTGTTTTTTTTCTTTAAGTATTTTACATTGGTGTTTTTGATTTTTCAAATTGTTTAATTTCAAAAGTAACAATTTGAACCGACAAAAATATGAATATGACACGGTTAAGTGCCGCTTCAAAATCGGCATTTCTGCAATACCTCAAATTAGTTATTTGGCAGCTTGAGAACAATCTTGTAGTTTGAGGCGATTGTTCCAAGATTTTATTGTGATTTAAAAACTTGTTTAAATTTCAAAAACTCTAAATATTTTTTTGTTTCGTTTTAGGAAGGAGAAAGTGGTTCTTTTGATTGAGTGACTGGGCGACAGCGCAAGGAGCGTAACCGCAGCCTTCGGATGCGCATGACGCCCAGTACAAAAACAATGGAGCGAAGAATCAGAAGAATTGGAGGAGTCTAGACGAAGGGGCCATTTTGAAGGGTCCTTCTGCTCTATAATCATCTTCCAAAATAACGAAATAAAAAGTAGATCATGGGCGAAGGAGAGAAATCAAGAACTCGTTTGGAGAAGCCATTTCCCTGATTGATTGCCCTCTGCTTCCATGCCCACTTCAGCGGGAAAATTTGAAATGTTTGTTTCGAGTGTGAAGGAAGAATTTTCCAGCCTCCGGGAGTCAATGGACCAAATTCAAATCATAATTTCATTCTCATGCACGACTCCCCACCTTCCAGGACATCTACAGATTCTTCATAGAGGCAGAGGCAAAGGAAACCCCTAATTTACTGCGGCCTAAAAATCATCTTTGTAATCGAAATCTTGAAAAAAAATGCGCAGTACTCAGCTGGATTTGTGGTGGTAACGCAGAAAATTTTAAAACTAAATCGAAACCGACTACATTTGATTTTTCGGAATGGTTTGAACGCACTAGAACAAAGCGACTTGAATAAAATAAATGTGGATGAAGTATTGATACAAAACCTGAATTTAAATTATATTTAATAGTAATAATTAAATAATTAGTATAACGTAATATTTATTTTTAAAACTCATCAGCATACAATTATCGAAACAAGAATTTAGAAATACCTATAATTTTTTGTTAACAAAATACATCTTTTTAGAAAATCATTTCAATTTCATCGCTGATTTTCAATTACAATTTTTAATCTTTGTCCTGATTATGCAGGGAGTGCACTTTTGTTAGGTTATTTTCATTTGCGTATGTAAAAATGGGTGTGGGTGTATGTTTTGAAACAATGTGCAAATTAATTACATGCTTTAGAACTGTTCCATTTTCATCACACTTTTTGTGGACGCGTGTAATTGGGGAGTAGGTGTGAAATTATAATTAGAAGATAGGCCATTTGAATTGCTATTTGCTAATCATTGACTCTTCTTCCAATTGTGTTTCATTGGATGCTGTGGAATGGAAGATGGTGTGTTCGTGAGTGTAGATTTGTGTTTCCCAAGATAGTCTATTGGAATGGGAGGTTGTCTGGAGTCGTGACTGCCGGGGTCACGGACAGAGGTCAACTTACACAAAATGGCTTCCAACACCCCTTCAAACGAGAGTCACGCCAGATGCAATGCAGACAAACAGGCTTTGCCACCAAACCTACAATTTCTCGTCGAATTTCAAGTTTCAAGAACAATTTCGGAAAAAAAAATACAACATTTTTCATTTCTCTCATCTCCAATTCACTTATCCAAAAGGAAAGACAAAATAAACGCTGAAAAACTTAAGGAGAAAAAGTTGAAAATTTAATTTAAAAAAATTAGGTTAAAACTTTAGAAATTGGTGGATTAACACATTGAAAATATTAGGTTCGAAACTTAAAAATATTAGTTTGTAGACTTGTATAACCTAATATTGTATTATGTTAAGTTACTGTAAAATTGTGTTTAAAGTAAATGACTCATACACTGTTCCACATTAGGGTAAAAAAAAAATTAAGTAATCGTGGAAATTTTTTCAACTTATTGAAACTTAACGGTGTCATAGTCGTTCTAATTTTTTAATGTCTAACACAGTGCAGCGCCTGAAATTGAATTCAGACTTTTTTTGCTCAACTTACGAAACCATTGGTAAAGGAATTGTAGTTGCAGATATTTTTAATATAATTTTTTTAAAACTTTAAAACTTAACTAAGTTTGTGATGTTTCTAAGTTAACTTTATGTTCAAAAGTAAATTTCCAAAATCCATAAATCCTTGTAGCATATAATTACAAGAGCCGACTCGTCACGGTACAATAATTTGGTCCCGAATTGTCAAATTCAAAAGGAAAAGAGAGTGAAGGGGTCTTTTTTTCCTCTGAATTTTTTATTCATCCACTCACTGTGACAAATTTGGTAAGGAGTAGAGTGGTGCGCTGCCGCCGCCGTGCTGTACGAGATGAAAAAAGAGGACAGTGCCTTGGACGTGGCGTGAATTTTAAAATAATGGTTTGTAAGAGTATAAAAGGATTCCAGGAGGTTGAAGAAAAAGGGAGAGAGATGTGCTCCACATTTTAATTTTCCAGGAGATGAAGACGAAGAGACGCATCATATTTTTTATTTGCTAATGCAAGTCTCTCTCTAATGGAAATTCTAAAGGTGTACTTTGTAAGATTTTAAAGGAAAAAGGTAAGATTGTGAATTTTCCACACTTGGTTGGAGATCAATTGTTCTCGGGAGGAAATGCGCCGTCTACCTCACTCACTTCTCGCCTTTTTTGCCATTCATTTGATCTCTATTGTGTAATTGAAGAGACAGTTCTGCCTTTAGATACCAGTTCCAACAGTGAACGGCTTTCTTTTACAAAAAATCTTTCTTTAAAAAATGTTTTAAATCTTTTAAATCTAAAAGAATTCGTCCACTTAAGCTTCATTTTTTTTTGTTTAAAAAAAGTACCCGAGCTAAATTGTACTTTTTGACTTTAGTTTGGACTAAATGATCAAATCAATTACAGTGTAACCTGGTTAAAAGGACTTCAAATGTCAGCCATTTTTTTTTTAATCTTTTACTTGGTTGTTGCTAAATAAGGTAATTACAATTTTACACTTTGAATCACAACTTAATTAAGTTTGAATTCACTGCCATATTTCTTAGTTGAAATTAGTATTTGTCATTTAACTTTGTTACATTTAAATGCCATTTATCAGAATAAGAATAACTTAATGAAGGATTGACTTCAAACTAGGAGTTAGTAAAGGAGGAACGAACTACATTTTCGAAATTTCGATGTTCGATTACTGCTATGTATTTTGTAAAGTAAAAATTGCTAAAAAGGATCCTTTTTTTCAATCGATTTATGACAACGAACTCGAATAAAAATAATTTTTACATGATAGTAATGGGGCCAAAATTAATATTTTACTTTATAATAATTTAAATTGAAGCGGTTTAATTCCGTTTATTATATTTGTTTTAATATTTTAAAGCCTTATTGTAACTACAAATTTTACTTGAAACTTAAAAAATCAAGTTACTGTCATCATACAAGAGGATTTAACTTTTAATTTTTAATGGCGTTTTATTAATCCATGATTATTATTATATGGATTACTGGCACAATTGAATTATTTGTACTTTTACAAATTAGAGCTTAAGAACTACACAATGACCAGAGAATGAGACATTCTTATTGATTTTATTTCTTTGCTTTCTATATCATCTCCTGCTTTCTCTTTGGCCTCAATAGTTGAATTTAGTGAGAGTAGGATTAGCGCTGATTATGCAAAGGGACGAAGGCCCTCCCGGAGGGAGTATTGTGGCCCTTGAATGGACCCCTAATGACTGCCCTTTCCTCCTTTTTCCGCTTCAGTTGGACAGAAGAAGAGAAAGTCAAATTATGATCTTCGCCACGTGCCTTTCTCTGAAACTTTCTCTTCCAAATCCTCCTTCCTCCGCAATTCCCACCGATTTGGGTCCAGACGGGAGGGAGGCAGCCTCTGTCAAGGCTACCTCCAGAATTCATTAAGAACTCCAAAGGGACCCTGAATTTTGTCAAGGGAGCATTGCCTCGAGTCCTCAACAGGTGGTCCTTCATTTATCACTCAGAGTCACAGATTTCATTCACCAATGCCGCACTACTTCCTATTTATAATCGCCTTTCTCACGATTTTATGAGCATCATCTCACAAACTATGCCAAAGCCTTTCACTCGGATCTGTCGCCCTAAGCCTCCGCAGCATGACAAACGACAAGAGAAATTTAGAAATGCGGTAAGGAGAAAAAAAATCTTGTCTTGCCTAAAGATCACATAACTCAACGAATGCAAGAATTTCACAGATCTTGTAAAACAGATCAAACAACATTTTTCAAAATTTCGGTTAAAATTGGACAATTTTACTTTCATTTCATTAAACGATCGATTTTTTTTACCAGAATGAAGCCATATTGGCTCTCAATTAGTTTACAAAAAATTAAATTTAAATATTTAATACTCTTGAAGCTTTTTTTAATCTTGTTTTGTTTCTAATTTGTAAACTTTTTTTTAAAGCTTTACTTCTGTTTATAGGAGAAACTAGCCATACAGGCCCGTCCTAGAACGAAAGAGCCCCTTAAAGTAATGACGCCTTTAATTTTCTGCACCATGCAGATTTTTAGGGAGGATTCATTTTCGAAATTAGTAACAAAAAATAAGTTATAATCCAAAAGAACTTGTAATTGTGGCTTAGAAAGAAGGAAATGTGCCATGAGGGCTCTCCTGTCCTCAGTGTCTCCTGGGTTGTATGGCTTTTTTTAAGTACGTTTTCGGTAATGTGATTTTTGTATTCTAAAATAAAATTAATTCACACGAATAGATCAACCATTCAGCTAAATTTTGCCAACGTAAAGTTTTGCAAAGATTCCATTCACACGCTTTGCATATTTTGATCTCAAGAAATTCGTGCTTTGGAAGTGAAAAGAGATACATACAAAAGAAGGACATTCATTCATTTCATCCTTTTTAATTTTGTCCTTTATGATTTTTTTTTCATTTTAAAATAGAAAACTGTCAGCGTAGGCTTTAGAGACCTGCGCGGAATGTGAAATAAAACTGCAACGCGAAAAGAGACGAGGGACATACAAGAAATAGACAAAATAAGAAAAAAAAAATTAACGGCGACATATGTCGTCGTACTGTTGCTGCGAGTGACTTTGTATGTCACAAGGGAGTACAAAAATGAAAGCCCCTTTTCCTCCAGGGAGACTTCTTCAATATTTTATAAATTTTTAAAGCATATAATCTGAGGAAAGCCAAAGCCAATATTTATATTTTTTTTTTTTTCTCGCCTCCCCTCCCTCCGCTGGCGAATCTGTGCAATTATGTGATAGGCCGAAGCTCCGCTTTTAAAGTCCTTTAGAATTTGATAAGGAATAATTGCAGAGCAGAGGTGAAACAAGGAAAGGGTTTTGGCAAAGGCCTAAATTCTGCCTGTGTGTGCGTCCAAAATTCAAAATTCAATCCTCCTTTTCCCTTGCTCAACAACTTTTCAAATGACAATTTCCCCAATTTCCTTCCCTCTTCCAAAACGAGTTCTATTTTGATAAAATATTTTAATAGGGGGTCTTCGCTGTAGCGAAAAAGTTAGCAAAACCTATAATTTTATGTAATTGAGGGAGCGGCTCTCAAAAACGTTTGCCATTTCCACGAACGTTGGGTATGACCTCGTTGAAAATGGCTCAATTCAGCGCTGTCTAAAATTTGAATTTTATGACAAATGTAAAAAAAAGAAATCTGTTGAAAACTAATAGTTTGAAGTGTGCGGATTCTACTCTAGTATGTCGATCAATCATTCAATATATTATGTAAATGAATTTAGTTGACTTTTGGGGATCTTAAAATTGTTAAAATAAAAATTTTGAGAGGAGAAGATTTGTAGATTTTTTTTTATACGTTATATGAATAAAAATTTCATTTAGCAAAAAAGTACTATGAAATTTTACTGAACTTTTAATATTTTAGTAATTGTCTTTACACTATTCGTTTTATTTTAATGCTTTGCCAAACATTCACAATAAATATCAATTTTTAAAATGCCAAAATGTCTGCCTTCTAAGTTTTGCTCATATTAAGGAATTTTTAATTGATTAGATTGATTGAAAATTTAAGGTAGAAGCTTTGGACGCTTTTCTATTAAATAAAATTTTCCATTTGCACTTTGTTTGATACTAAAATATTGTCAAATAAGCAATTCCTGGCTTTAAAAATTCTTTTTCGAGCTGTAATGCTGTAAATCTTTGAACGGGATTTTTGTATATTAATTTAGAATTTAAGGTAACTAAAATAAATTTAAAAAAAAAAAAAAGTCCTTTAGACTCCTTATTTATTTTTTAAATTGAATTTCACGTTTGCACTTTGTTTGACACTAATTATGTGTATTTTTTTGGTTGAGAAGGTAAATTCCGGTTCCTTCGGAAGCTTTTTCTTTGGGAACATTTCCCTTAACTTATTTTTTTCTTATGTATTTTTTGAGCATGCATTTCCCTTTGAAGAAGACATTGGAGGCGAGGCACGCAGAAGATTTTTGGTCTTCTTTTGCCAAGGTGTATAATTTAGTGGAGACACAATTTCTGGCGCCTTCTCACGCCAGAGCTAAGGGATTTTCATGATCATCATTTTCAAGTCCTCCTTCATTCATTCAAACAAAACATCCCCTACGTTATAACGACTTTTTAAAGGCTTCAAATCAAGTCAAAACGCAAGGCAACGGGCCCTCTGCACTCTGAGCTAGGCAATTCAGAGTCATTTGAAAATGGTGAGGGACTTAGGCAGAGCCCTTAGCCCTCGAGCAGTGCTCAGCAGTGCTCATGGAAATAGGAAATTTGTAGTCAATGTAACGCCTAATGGAGACAACTTTTTCAGAATTGGAAATAGAAGGAGGGTTGTTTAGAGTAGTAAAAGTCCAGACATTTTTGCCGATTCATTCTAACATGGAAAATTCAGGCGTGAAATTGAACATTTTCCGCTCAATGCTCCCTTACCAATTTTTAAATTAAATTTTATGCTTACTTGTCAAAATGCCATTTTTAAATTTGCTACTTTCTTCTTAACATGGAAAATTCAGGCGTGAAATTGAACATTTTCCGCTCAATGCTCCCTTACCAATTTTTAAATTAAATTTTATGCTTACTTGTCAAAATGCCATTTTTAAATTGGCTACTTTCTTCTGCTCGAGGTCTTCGTCTTAATTATAATGTTTCAGATAAAGTATCATAAAATTATGTTCTATCAAATAATTGTTTTAAATCTGCAAAGATTTCTATCGGATTTTTATCGTTCCAAGAAACGAAAAATTGGAATGTTTGGAAATGGAAAAGAACAAGGAACAGCGTTTGGAAATAGGAAAAGTTATTATAGGAAATTTTTAATTATGTTCGATCAAATAATTGTTTTAAATCTGCAAGGATTTATATCGGATTTTTACCATTCCAAGAAACGAAAAATTGGAATGTTTGGAAATGGAAAAGAACAAGGAACAGCGTTTGGAAATAGGAAAAGTTATTATAGGAAATTTTGAAAAGCCTGAAATTTAAATAGTTTTTTCATGTGATTTATTACTACTCGTAAATGTTAGAAAATATCAATATTATTTTTATACTAGTCAACTTATCTGCATTTTTGATTTGTAGATTCGACCGATATTGATTAAATTTTATAGCAAAACGCATAGTACCTTTCGTCCACCCCAAGCCAAAACATGATTTTTTTTTTTACGAAAACCAGTTTTTATATAAATTTTATGTTCTCTACAAAATATGGGTGTTTTCTCAAACAATTTCATTTAAAATATTTTGATTTATTTATGCGATATAATTTTTCTCCTTGTAACTCTTGCAATTCCAGTATTTTGATACTTTTGCATTGTTCTTGTTATATTGCATAACTTAAGTATTTACAAATCGAATGCGGCGATTTTACAGCAAACACATTTTGTTAATAATTTTTATTTAGTCAATAGTGTCTTGCTCCCTTTTCCTTTTTTTTAGTTTAAAAAAAGCCATGAATTATTAAAATGAAAATATATATTATATTAAAAATTACTTTTTAACTAAAGAAATGTCTTGAAATAAAGTACCCCTTACTCAGCAGAGCCCTTTGAGGCCCTTGAGCCGTAGCTTCCGGTGGATCCTTGAAAGTCGTAAGGTGCTTAATAGCGTATGTCTGTTGTATTTTCCTAACTGAATCTGGCATTTGGTTGTGAGAGGGCGTATTTAATGAGGGTTTCAATGCAGGGAGATGGATCGGATAGGAAATTGCCTAGGTTGAGGTTGGTTGGCTCGAGGCGGAGTCAAAGGACAGAGAAGGGCCCTTTGATTCCTGGAAGCAAAGGGCCCTCCTCTGCCTCCTGGCCCTTAATTCACTCCGATCATCATCAGGTCAGGGCTTCCTTAATAATAAGTTTTGATCCGTCTGCTCCTGGCAAAAAAAAAAACTCGAAAACAAAAGGTTCCTAAGGGTCCCTTGTGCCCTGCCAAGGGTCCTTGGAAAGCGTCCTTAGAGAAGACGGTGGAGGCTAATTATGCACCTTAGCACTCCTTCCTTCCTTCCCATTTTTTCTAAAAGTTCCAATTCACGTCTCCAAAAAGAGCGATTCCAGACCCGGCAATTACAACCTACCAATTTTTTATATTGAACCTGAAATTACACCGCCGCAGCCGCAGTGCCCTGGCGCCGTCTGCCCCGCCACAAAACTCCCTGATACAACTTCCACGGTGGGACACCGTGCCACGGTTTTTCCACTTTTTGCTAATCTTCATTATCTTTCGGGGTAGAAAAAAATTGAAGAGCTCATTAGCTGCTGTGATCACATAACTTCTTCTCGAAATTCTCAGCTTCTGTTTCCCAGGAACAAAAAACAACAAAGTTTACAAAAATTCTCACCTGATTTGTAATCAAGCCCAGTTCTCAAGTGCTCTTCCCTTTCTTAAGGGCCCACACTTTAAATTGGACATACCGCTCGGCTCTCATATGAAAATTTTCATATACAATTTTAATTATTTACTTCACCCGAAACCTAAATTCAGAATCATCAAGTCGTAAAATTGAGAAAGTTGAGAAGATTGTTTTCTTGAAGTTTTATCAAATTCAACAGCTTCAAAGTGGTCCTTGGTGGTGGTGGCGGTGACTTTGGAATTAGGTCAAAGGGCCCAGTTTTTATACGTTTCGAGTCCCTTAGTACAGTAATCATGATTACAATTATACGATGGGCTATTTTTGGTAAGGCCGGGATGCCTTTTACCGGCTTTCACGAAAACAAAAGGGGTACTTAATAGCTCCTCCAAATCCGAAAGTTTTCGGTTCTAAATTCTACGGGTAATAAAAAGTGTGTGTGATCTGATAAGAAATGGTTTTTATGAGCCACGATCAAGGGCTCTCCTCAGTTCTCGAAGTTAGTAAAATTGTTGATTCTCTGTTATTAAAACCAAACTTTGATTTATAAGGGAAACTCAACCGGTGATTAAGTCCCTTAAGACTTCAAGGGACCTTCACTAACTGTTTCTGTTTCGCTCAGAGGCTAAAAGATTCAAAAGTAGGTTTAGGGCTTAAGAAAATGAGGTAGCGTAGGATATTTTTAGGTAAATTCTAAATTTGTAAGGGCGGTGAAAACCGTTGTGGCCGGCGGAAACGTTGCAATTTATCTTCTTAAAAAATTGTTTTGAATTTATTAAGGCTTCCGATTCAGAAGCTTTGTTCAAAATTCCAGAAGCCCAGTTTCTGATCAAAAAAGCTTCATTCTAACAAATTTTCTTAAAAAAAACATATTTTTGAAAGTCTGGAATTCTTAAAAACTTGAATTGAATTATAAATTACGGTGCTCTAAGCAATTTGAAAAATTTGTGGCGTTGAATCTACTATTTAAAATTAAGTTATTTTTTTAAACTGAATTTTTAGCAGTTGAGTAAGAACGCTCTGGAGTTCTGTTTACTCGTGAATTTTCAATACCTCGAAAAAAAAGCATTTGAGTCACTTTTCCTTGAAGTAAATATTTTAGAGGGCAATTTTCCAGTAGAAACCACCTTAACAAGGCCTTTGTATATTTTGTCTCGCTAGAATTTCAATTTTGGACTACACAACAAGAGGTAAAATCAACAAAACGTTTGTTTGCTTCTGAAACCATTAGAGAAAGTCACCTTATAGGAGAATTAGCATTGCAAAGAAGCCAATTTCCCTTTTGCAAGAAGGCCTTCTGCATAATGAAGCCAGGTGGAAGATGCGCAGCGAAGAGTCCATTTTCTCGCGGGATGATCGCACAGAAAAGTGATCTTTTTCGAGAAAAAAAAACTGAAAGAAAATGTAATATTTTGAGAAGAAATATTAATATTTTGGAAACGTTTTTTGAAGGAGATGATGGAGTGTGTGCATGAGTGGAATTCCCTTTCAATGGGGAACTGTGTACTAAACACGACTGCAGAGGATAATGATACGGAAAGAAGAGCTATAATCATTTTCTCCAAAGCACAAGAACTGTCCACTACAATACCCCAAATTATCCGTAGCTTTGCCTTTCAAAAGGAACCATTCACGTACTTCCCTTACGCCTCTACAAGCACACAAATGAAGAAACCGTGAGCGGAGATCTGCTAGAGATCAGAAGACATTTTGGCGAAAAAATTTGCACAAAGAGATGCAGAGGATGCTTAGAAGATTTATTAAATGAACCGTCACTTTCAATACGGAGTCATCTTAGGAGGTTGTAAAGGAAGAACTTTTTTGCTTTATATCAGATTTTTCATGTTTCTGCTAATAATTTCTGCTTACTTGCTTAATGCTTACTTGCTTAGTGCTTACTCTGTTCTCTGCTTTGAGCACTTGAAATACGTAAGTGCTTAGATTTGTGAGTTAGAGAAAGCATAGAAATTATATAATTTAAACTAGATCAGTTTTGAGTAGAGTATATGAGGTTGTGATGTCGCTGAGGAATTCACCGATAAATTACCCCTTATAGATGGTATTACGAGATAATTATAGCCTAATTAGATCATTATATAATTAATTTTAAATTTTTTAAGAATAAGTAAATGTTAAGTAGTAATGATCTTATGGTATTATGTAAATGAAAGCTAAATTTTTATAGGCAGAAAGCTCACACAGTTTGATTTCAACTATGTGTAGATTGAGCTGGAAGGTCTTGGCATTTTACTGTTAACAAAAAAACAGGTCCACAGTGTTGGGTCGGGCGTGTTTGGCTGTCCTGTCCACTTTACTGTCAACGGAATTAAATACGCCAACATATTTTACACCTACGGGGAAGGACGCTTAGAAGCCCTCGTATAATTTTTTTCTGTAAGTGGCGATTTCCTTCTTAAAATTTTTAAACTTGAGATCGTCATTTACTATTAAAATTTCGGAGAAAAATTCATGTTGTTAAATTTACTGTTTATTAATTTTGAAGGTTTTCAAGATTTACAATTTTGCTAAATTATTCTACAGCTTTAAATTATATTTGTATGCTTATGGCTTAAATAGCCCTAAAATTCACACATTTTGGGGACTCATAAAATATAAATAAATTAATCTCATTGAAACTGCATTGAACAGTAACGAATTTCCGCACTTGAGCTAAAAAGAAATGAATATAGTTGCTTTCTCTTTTTACTTTCTCTTTAGTACTCATGCCTGAGAGAGAGTGCGTTTGATGGAGTTTCGGTTCTTGGTCGTAATTCGCTCAAGTGTTCTTTTGTTGTAACCTGAAAGTATGAAATAAATCGATAGATGAGGCATTAGGGAAGAGTCATTCAGCTTTCACTTCCTTCCTTCCGTGAAAGCTTCAAAAGGCCAGACTTGCATCGAGGAGAAAGCTCGAGTGCGTAATGGACAGGATACGCTTCCGAGTGCAGCAAAATACCCTCATGAGCTTCACTTTACGACTCCCGGGCCCTTTCACAGGTCAACTTCAGCATGAACCACTTCAAAACAGCAAAAGGCTTAACACGAAACAGATTTATTCTCAAGCATCCTAAATAAGTAAGGTATCTAAATCTAGTTTTAAAATATCTATTAAAGACAACTACTCAAAATTCAATGATCCCCGACAATTAACTAAAAACATTAACTTATAATAGAAAAAAAATCAGCGGTACAAAATTTTGAAGCGTTCTCGAATGGAACTGAAGTTAAGCCAACTTTTCAACTGTTAATTTCTTCTAAACAATTACTTTCACGGAATTTTTATTATAATAATATTTCTTTGATAAAGAACCAAAACATGATGCCAACATTTGTATTTTAACGATCCTGAAAATGTTACGACTATTTCTATAGCTCTATGTCTTACTTTGTCTAAAAAAAAAGAACAATTCTTTTAAAAATTTCTTTTTCAAAAACAGGTCCACCTAAACTTACGAGTAAAGAAATTACAATAACAAACAACAAAAATGTGTGAAATTTGCAAATTTTGAAGCGTTTCTGAACAACCCTGATTTTGAAAGTCTTGAGAATTGAAGATGACTTTTTTTTTCTTACAAGCCTCTTTCTCGGTGTCCATTTTGTGTCTCATGCAGATTTTAAAAGAATTTTTTTTGAAGAAGAATGGGTGCTCGTTAAAGTGAATGAATTGCAATTCATAAGGAGTTTTGCGCCCGTAAAAAAAAAGGAAATTGGCCTCTAAGTTGAGTACTGTGCCGCAGCAGAATGGAAGTTTGTAACTTTTAAGGATGATAATGAGGGGAGAAGATTTGTAAGTTAGCCGCTTCATCTCGAGTTGTTCTAAAAATAGAACACGATCTGTCCTCATTTGATGTCGTCGTCGAGCGGAGTTTTGATGTCAGTCCGACATCACCAATTTCTGCAAACGAAGGTCCCTCCTAACTCGGAATTACTGTTGAAGCGGGGAAAACTTTCCCTTCTTCAGCTCCATTCTTCCACGCCTCCATCGATTCAAACGCCCATTTTACTTTTGGGAAATGACGACTTTTAGAAAGAAAAAAGTTTTCCTTCACGAGAATAGGCAAAAGAACAATGATGGAACGATGAGGATCGTTTTTTGAGCGGTTGAAAGTGGCTCAATGAGGGCTTAAGGAAGAAAAAATAAGGGATCATCGTTTTTGAGCAGCGTGGACTATAAAATGCGACGCGATGGCATAAAATTGTGGCAAAGGAGTAATAATTTCCTTCGAAGGGCCCTGAAGTCCGAGGACTTAATCATAAGGGAAGCCTTCCCTGATCTTCAAAGGATAAAAAAGAAGATCTTTTGAAAATTCGAGAGGGAGTAACACGGCGTCGTCGGCGGCGGCGGCTTTGGCAGGAGAAACAAACAAAACAAATGACTTTGAAAATCGACTCCTTCTTTTCAAATCTTTGATTACCTTCCATTCAGTGAGAGCACTTTATAAGAGGCTTTTGTCGAATCAAGAGCTGTCGTCAAATGGACTCAATACGGATGAAATGTCGCCAGGAAACGGAGATCACAATGCTAATCAATTGATTCAGCTTCGGCATCATTTTATACGAATCTTTCAACTTTCCATTATTCCCAACAGATACTTGCTTTCCCACGTCATTTCTTATTTTTAGTATATTAAAAGCGGAAGAGTGCGTAACAAAAAGGGAAGTTTTCAGTTTTTCGATTGAGATGTCGTGACTTGTGACAACCAATAATCAGAAAATTCTTGGAAATACGGGCAACGAAACTTAAAAAGGGAGACCCTTAAGGCTGGGTTTCGTGCTAGGAAGGGCCTGTTTTGCTATTCTATAGGTATCTTTCCATTTTTAAGTATTTCATACGGATATTTTCATCCCATGTGATTCGTTAGTGAAAGCGTAGTAGTAAACGCGTAGAAAAGGTAGTGAAACCAAATTTGTTGAAAAAAGAAGAAGAAATATCAAATAATTTACTTGTTGTAACGAAATTTCTTGTAATTGCTTTACGCTTTAGTTAGATCGATTCAATATTTGTGTATACTTCCTATTCTAAATTTATTTTATTTCTCGTTAACACGTACTAGTGTACACTAATTAATTTATTAATTATGAGTTGTATAAGCATGATTAGCAATTAAGTCAACACTATTAACTTACTCGAGATATTTTTCGTAGTAAAATTGCCCAAACTTCATTAAACAACTCTATTCAGGTAATTGAAGAACGTATTTGTATTATCCCCATATTTCCCTGTATACCAAAAAAATATTACTATCGTTTTAATTTTTCGATTTCATTTGCAATGTGTTTTGAAGAGCAGATTGGCGAGCGGAAGTGTCGTATCCAGTTTCCGAATGAGTTGAAAGGGCCCTTGAGGACCTTTTGTCAAAAGGAAAGTTAATTCAAAGGACTTGCTTTGCCTTTGAAGAGTCTTCCGGAAGGAGTTGAAGGCGGGGGCAGTGCTCCACGTGCCCAAAGGGTTAAGGGCCACGGGATACCCGGGTAGTCTGTCCAACTCGGGGCAAAGGGCCCACGCCCACACTGACAGGAGGCCTTGTAAGACTTCACCTGGACCGGGAGGATGTAAATGGAAACAAAGGACGACAAAAAGAAGGCGGTTCAAGGGTGAAGGACTTTTACAATCGGCACCCTTAAGTCCCAGCATCCCACGCAATCAAGGGCCAAGGGCTCCTGGGACCCTTCCAACCGTCACCCACGCCTAATCACAATAACAACCGAACAAAACAAATCCTAAGTCCCCGCGCGTGCCTTTCATTTGAGTACAAATCTAAACCCGATTTTTTTTTCAAATGCGGAAATGGATTGAATTCAAAATTGAAAGATCAGAACTGTCACACCCCTTCTTCCGGTGTAAATCATAAATTTGCCCTCAATCGCTTTACTAAAATTTTGACATTTAAGCGTAAATTGAGTTAACGTGAAATACTGATGGTTAAATACCGATTGACTAGCTAAGTTTAATTTTATTAAATCAATAGTACTTCATAAGTATCATTTACTGTTGTGGATTTTGTAAAACATTTCTCACTCAGACTTCTTTACTTTTAAAACTTCTTCTAAAAAAAACTTCTGTTCAAATAATAGTATTTGTATTTACAATTTTAAAACAGGGCCAAACGCTGTTGCTGACAAATACTTGCATTTCAGTTCTAAAAATGAAACAGGGCGTGGACTCTGCGCTACATTTTATGCCTTTCGTAATCCAACTGCCCTCGGCGAAAAAGTTTGAAATTTCAAAAACTGATTCCATATTATTTGCATAAGTAATTTTCCAAAATGGCTGTCATCGCTTCAAGCTTCTGCAGAAGGTTGCTGAATAATTCATGGAAGCTTCGAAGCTTTACCTTTGACGTGTTTCCACTTCCTTTGGATTTCAGGAGCAGCCAACCAGCGAACCAAAGTCACTTCCACGGTGTCAACAGGGCCAAGTGATGAGCATCGAAATTTTGTTTCACAGAAGCTTGGAAGCGTTGAGCAAATACTTGCTCTCAAGTTGAGCAAGTTTCCATCATTATGCGTCCACTGCCCATTAGGGCGAACATGCATAATTTATGCCCTGATTATCATTAGATTCTCAGCAAAATGTGCGCTTTGGCCTAAGAGGATTCGCACGGTGAGCTAATTAGCTCCACACGCTTCTGCACGTAGCGCCGTAGCGTACTCGCGGTGGAGGAGGAAGTTGGGAATTCCTGAAAAGGGGAAAACCACCGCCGCGGTGGCCACTTTTCTCTTCCTTTTTGAGTAATCATCCGATTATGGCAGGAGATTCTGGCCGATAAGGCCGGCTCGAGCCGTTTAGGTGACAAAATATGAGTGAGCACAAGGTAATTTAGATCATTATCAACTGCATGAGCACTCAACACTTTTACGGAGAGGTGTAGTATCAGCACGTCTCCATTTCCAGGACAGCTTTGACATTGCAGTGTTACATGTCGTTCAAAATGGCGTCGTACAACACAAATTTGACAGAAACAAAAACGTGAACGGTGACACTAGCTTGACTGGAATTGAAGCTTTATCGATTCAAGTTGGGAAATCAGTCCAATTTCAAAAAAAACTTACAGTGTGCAATCTTTATGAAGCCAAAGCCAGAATTTTTTAGACATATTTGCCTTTTTTCAAATGTTAAAGCTATAGGTCACAAAATTTGTAATTTAAAATTCTGCGTTTTCTAATCAAGGGTGGCCTCACCCTTGACCCCTACTATCATTAGCTGAAAACAGATTTGAAATAAGTTAATGCGTTCGAGATCGCGCAACCAGACGGACGGACGGACAGAACATTCCCCTAAAGTAGCTAATACGCTACTTAATAACTCTAGAAAAACTCTACAAAAACATTACATCTTTGCACTAACAATAAGTTCCTAAATCTTGAGATTTTAGACCAGTTCTTGATGATTTTCTGCCAATTTTCGAAGTGAAGAAACCTTAAAATTGGGCTAAGAATGCATGAAAATTCTTGCGTTCTTCGATGGAATTTATAATTTAGGTTTGGACAAAATTTGAAATTTATTGTTTTTTGAAAATTGTATGATTTTAAAATTTTGAGATGATGTTAAACTTTGTTTCCAAAATGATAAGGTGTAGGGGAGTAAGCCTAAAATTGTATAAAGGTAAAGGGGTAGGTTGAGTAATTTTATTTTTTGGCAAAAGTTTTGCATGAGAAGTAAGGAGAATGGGACCACACGAAATTTAGTCATGGTGTCTGCGGTATCTGCAGCAGCATTTATGCTAATTACGTTGAAGTCTATAGCATTTGCGGATTTTGAATTTGTTGGTCGTCGTGGTATAAAATTGACTTGCAAACCGCATTGCCTTCTTACGCAAGAGAAAGGGCTTTTTTGCAAGGCTACTTTTTGCAAGAACCAAAAACTTTGGGCACGTAGGGCATTTGGCCTTGGAAACAAAAGTTCTCAAGACAGAGCCGGTTGTGAGTCATTTGGGATGGCCCATTCGCCATTTACTCGTTCTAAGGGCTCCCCAACCACTTACGGAACCCTTCGTGACATGACTTTTCCTGGAGAGTGACATAGTGACATGTCACCGCGTCGTGCGGGCGGTTCCGGTGGGGAGGGAGCTTTAGTGTCTCCCAATAATGTCGAATGGTGGTGGTACTTTTTAGAGGAGAGAGTCAGGCCTCGAAAGAAGGAAATTCGGCCACGCCCAGTCAAATTATAGGGCGAAAAAGCCAAGTTGAAATGTAAAAAAAAAGTAATAGAAAGACGAGTTTCCATGGAAATGCGGCTGGGAGTACTCCCCACCTACACATCTGCCCAAGTACCCACCCTCGCTTTTCAATTCCCTTGCATTTATCGACAGAAACGTTTTCTAGCGAGGTACTTGGTTTTGGTCCTCAAGTCCAATCAAGTCCTCACCTGCCCCCTTAAATCCTATATCCTTAGAATTTAGATATCTTAATTAATTTACAATATTATTAAATTTGAAAGAAAACTCAAAACTACATACATAGAGAGTTTGCAAGAAAGTTAGGAGAATAGCGCAAATCATAATTTTTTTTAATCCGAAGTTTTATTTCAGAAATCAAGATTTTATTTTAATTTTGATACAGCTTGAACTAGTAGTGTAGAAGGATTTTTCTTTCGTAGTGTAAATCCTTTCGAAATTTAAACAAAAGAAAAACATATTTTATTGTGACAAATTATTTTTTATTTATGTAAACGGCCGTACTTCCTCTCAAAATAAATTTAAACACGTAAATAGATCCCTTTTTAGTATTTATTATTTAAAAATTTATTTGCCCCCATGCAAAGTTAAATTATTTGCAATTATTCCCATGTTAAATGTTAATTGTGAGTGATTTTAGTAAATTTCTTAGTGCAATTAAGAGCATTAGAAATGGGATGAGGTGATTTATTGGAGAGCGGCGGTTGGTTGTAAGTTTCACTTTCCCAAGAAAGGTGAAGTGATGCGGTGGCGGAAACGATTCACGTTCACCCACCGTTGAAATCAAACCAAAACCAGCCCTCTCAAGCGTAGCCTTTCTCAGTGTAGCAAAACGCTGGAAATTCTGGACAATTCAAAATCAGGGGGTCATAGGTTAACGCGCTTGAAAATTGGCATTGAGCGCGAGAAAAGAGTAATTTTTAAAGTGTACATTCATTTGGTTGTTAGCCCACTTAACTCCCGAATAATCACTGCCTGTCTCAGCCGTTGCTAAATTGTCCATCATCTCTGGAACACCCGCTGCGAGGATCAGTAAGCGGGTCAGTAGAGGCAAGGACTTGAATTTTGTAAAAAAAAAATTACGAAAATCTTATCATAAAAGAACTGAAAAACGAAATGAAACTATTAAATTAGATTGTTGGAATTTCGAACGCCACATACAGTTTCTTTGATTTGATTTTAAAAAAATATTGAGAAAATAAATTTATTTATATTGCGTGGTTATAAGTCCAAAGAAGCTCATATTGCAGTATTGTCCAGAATATAAAAATGGGGGAAACAATTCAGTGATATTTTTAGGAATTTTTTTTTATAGGTCTTTAGGGAATTGATCAGAAGTGATTTATGATTTAGGTTGTGTGGGATTTCGGGATGCGTCGCAATGCTTTTGATAGTGTGATTATGCATGATGGTGACGCAGAAGGGTTGCGTTAGATTTGTGTAGATGCCTCGATAAGGCCCACTCTCCATTTCATTCTGGATTTTCATATCCGCTTCACGATCTTCCGACAGCCGTCAGTCGTTTGTCTCTGGGGTCATGAGAGCCAGGACAGTGGGAAGTGGATGGGAGTCTGTACCAGGGACGGTGAGCCCTAACCAAGGGCTACCACCAAGGGGTACCACCGAGGGGTAACATATTGGGGTTGTGGAGGGGTAAGTGGACCTAGGTAGGTCCACCTATGGTCGAGGTGCCGGGAGGTGAAGGTTAGTAACATGCAAAGGAGGAATCGTTGAAGGTAGAAAATCCAGTCATGTCATGTCATCTTCCCCTCTCTTTCCTCCCAAATGTCAATCATCCACATTTTCATCAACATCAAAACCAAGCTCAAAACGAATCCTTTTATACAACATAACCTCTCAAACGCATATTCTGACGAGGTTCATCAAAACGCAAAAGCGGCACATACCTCCAAAAAATTACATTGGATCTTGGACATGCTACAGATACAATGCAGATGAGGTAAACCCGAACTTGTTGCTAGGCCACTCGGCTGACTTTCAAACCAACGATTCTGCTTTTAGGCGTAGCTGAAATTAAGAAATTTTTAAACGGCACCAGCCTTTGACAGGGGTGAAATTGCAATTCGCCAATTAGGGAGAAAGGGATGAATTGCGAATTTATGAGGAGAAAAGTGTGAAAAAAACGGAGAGTGGAAACGTGTCAAATTCTTTGATTCATTTTTAATAATAATACTGTGTGTCTATTTTTAGCAAAACGTTTTTGTTTTCTTCCTTTTAATTAACATCCATCATCCATCCTTTCTCCTCTTACTTCTTAAATTCTTAATGAGTTCATTCCTGAGTTTAACAGAACCTGGAGGGGGTTGTTTATAAGGAACATAAAAAGGGGCCACCCCTCACACACTCTCCCCCTCCGTACAAGGCTTGAGCCTGGACAGAAGGGGCCTTAAGTGTCCTCATAATTAAATTAACTTAGCATCACACACCTTAGTAGTTAAGACAATTAGCGAGTTCCCTCCTTAAAATACTAGGGCAGAACAGAACGGCGGCCTTGGCTTCTCCTTTCTCCGAATGCGTTGTTTCTTTAAACTGAATGCACAACCTTCTTTACAATTACTTCTTTTTTCGGTTTGTGGAATGATTAAATTTAAGGAATATTTGAAGGGCCTCTCACTTCTAGAACGGAGGGTCAAGGGTCACGGGGGTCAGATTGAGTGGACCTAGGTGAGGAGCGAGTGGTCTTGATGGTACCAATGGTAGGGGTAGGCCGCCTGATGGTGACTCACCGGCAGAACATGGGGGTGATGCGGCGGGGGGCCAAGGGGTCCCCCGCCCCCAGGGGGCCCATGCGAGTGAGGTAAGGGCTTCATTTCCCATGGAGATACGGGGGATGAGCAACTCGCCTGCAAAATCACAAAGATTACAAATTAGAACATCTCTGATTCAAATCTATTCTCATTTACATAATACACCTTATTACTTAAGTTATCAACATAATTAATTAAGTCTTGAATTAAATCACAAATTAAACCAACAATAATTTAAAAAATCTTTACAAAAGAATTAGTTTTATAATTAAAAAAAAACTGTCAATTAACTCCATCAACTTCTCTATTTTTAGTTTCTAATTTCTTGCAATATGAACAATTTCTAAAAAGTAGATCAAACGAAGTACAAAAAAAATTCATCAAACGAAGTTAGAAAACGTTAATCAAAAACTTTTTTTCTTCAAACAATCGATTTTAGTTCAAAACTAGATTTCTTTTATTCTATTCATGCGTTAATTGGCAGCGATTTTAAATAATGACGCGCATCAATTCTAATCATTGTTTTATTTCATCCCCTCCCCCTCCAAGCCTCCATAAAATCTACTTTTTTTTATGCTCTCCAACCCGTGCAAATTGAATTTGCAACAAGTGATATAAAAAAAAAGCAGTTTTTGTTATTGTAGAGCCTCTGTGAATGTTTACTGAGAAATCGCACGAACATCGCCAGTAGCCCTCTCTAAATGTTTTCCCTTGTAAAGTTTTTAATAATTTTTTGTTTTGTGACAAAATGGGCCGACACAAGGCACAAAAGGATGACATAGGAGGTACTACAGCAGCGTCTACTTGCAGCTACTGACGATCCCTCTGTCGTCGTGACACGCCGCTCCTGCTCAAAGTTGACATGCAAAGGACGAGAACATGCGAACAATGCTTGGCTTTGCACTAGTGCAAAATGGACGGGGCTCTGCTCCAAAATTAAAGTTATGCTTTTGGGTGGGGCCGGTTAGGCTTTTTTGGAGCCCATCAGTCGGAAATGTCACAAAATTTACATGCTTTTTGTGTGTGGAGGAATGGACGGGGCCAAATTGGTTCCAATTTATGTGCCCGAACATGATCCCAGGGAAATTCAATTATGACTGATAGGATCGAAGGGCCTCCCTGTCAGTTAGGGACTGTTGGTGGGGCAGATGGAATTGAGCCATGCTAATGCTCCCTGTCATGTCCGAATAATTGAGTGGGTGACATGGAGGGTAAGTGACGTAGTGACCCACCTGTGACTGGTTGTTTGAGTTTGGGGGCGGGGAGAGGTCGCCGGATTGCGAGGGGAAGGAGTCTGGTGGCTGAGGGCTCATGGTTTCGTTCGAATTGTCCTGTTGCGCAGAGGGCGGCTGATTGGACCCTGTAGAGCCCGGCACTTGTTGGGCCTTCATCAACTTCTTGTACTTGCTTCGGCGGTTCTGGAACCAAATCTTTACCTAAAACCACAAATAACAAATCCAAAATCAATCAACAACCTCAACAAACCCTACAAAAATTCAATATTTTCCACCTCTAAATTGCAATATTTTCCAGCCCAAAATATTTTCAAACCTTCAACTTACTAGGTAACAACCACCCAAGCCCATGTTAAGAAAAATAAACAATTTCAACCCTGTCAAATGTCAATTTTCAACAAACCCAAAACCCATTTTCCCTCTTAAATTGCAACCCTTTTTATTCCCCGAATTGCAAAAGTTTTCATCTTCAAAGTGAAATACTTTTCATCCCCCAAAATGCATATTTTTTTTTCTATGAGATTTCAATATTTCAAAACTCAATATTACAAAAGTTGTAAGATTGGAATTATTTTATTATCTTACTTAGGGAATTTCAACCAATTGGTTTATTTTGTCTCGAGAGAAAATGGCAAAAATTCAAATCCTACAAAAATTACCTCTTAATTAATTACTTGGACCACTTAATTGAACTTTAATCAACTCAATTAATCAAATTAACAGCAAAAAAGGGACAGTCATATAAGTTTTATGGTAGAGTTCTTCACTAAACCCACATTTACATCAAAATACTTTGTAAAATTCAATGAAAATACTGAGCGTGTGTCATGTTGGGGAAAATTGATTTGAGCCAAATTGATTTTTGGTTATTATTGCCAATCACATTTCGTGTTTCAATTGATCACAATCAGATGTCATCACCATCATTTTCAAAAGGTCAAAGGTGAGCCTATGAATACCCTTTGACCTTTGCATAGCCTCCCAATTACACCACCCCCTCATCAAGTGCATCTTGGCCAAAATTAATTGCCCATGCAATTACCTCTCTCACACCTAAAACCCCACCCCTCCCCAGCCACACTTCGCCTCGCAAGTGGGATAGGGCTTCAGAAGATGCATCTTGCGGCAATTAGTCCCACCGTGATCAATTTGCTCATCGCTGAAACCTGAGCCGCCGCGGCGTAGCGACTAGCTCTAATTTCCATTTAGCATGGGAAGCAAATGAGCGTTTCATTATCGCTTAATCAGCCCAACGCATCTCTTGATTTTCCGTCTGAGAAGTGGTTCATACAGGAATCTACAGCCTTTTCTTGAACAATTGAGTAATAAAAAAAGAGGGAGCTGAGGGAAAAAGGAAGGACAATGCGATGGGTTTGCGATATGAATGAACTTACAAAACAGATTCTAAACTATACACATGTTCTCCTCTGCTCGCTCAACCAGAAAGGATGATACAGGGTGATCACAAGGATTTGTTCCCAACGAAAAAATTCCCTTTACATTTTCCTACAAGGCTCAAATTGCAGACCAAAATTTCCCGAAACCCACTGTAACCCACTTACAAACCGTCCGCGACCTCTAAGTGCCTTTCCTCCATTGAACAAAATGCACAAACTCTCTTAATTGCTAACTTGTTCAAATCAAGTTCCCAAGGAAGCTTTGGAGGCAGAAGCTGCAGGTTGGCTTCATTCACTACTACAGTAGATCTAGATTCCAACTTTTATAATGCACCATAAAAAAGCGGAAACTGCGTATTCGACGAGAAGATCTGGGATTTTTGATGGATCTCGTGTCGGCAGACAGAGCGTTTTTTTAAGAAATGCTTTTTTGAAGGATATGGACCCTGAGGCAAAATGCTAAGGAACGGCGCCTGGGCGGGTTTATACTTCCCATTCCAAAGATCTTCATAAACAGTCATCCTAGTACAGTACTTAACGAAATTTAAATGCTTTAAAAAGTACTCCGAAGACAATGATATTAAAAATATTTTAGTCACCGAAACTAGAGCATTCCTAAGGGCCTCCTTCACTTAAGGACGGCGAATAGGGGGGAGTAGAGCGATTTTGTCCCACGTTTTTTTCTGTTACAAGTATCAGAAAGAGTCACTTAAGTCCTCCTTAACGTTTCTCAAATTTCTGCGTATATTTTTCTTGCTTAATTTTTTTCTTTTCGTTAAGATTGAATTTGTGTTGATTGGGTACTTATAAAATGATCAATCGCCGATGTTTTTTTTTTGCAAAAGGAGGGTTCGCAAAATTCCTGATTGGTCATTGGATTGAGCAAAAAATGGAGCAAACGGTGCTCAAAAAAATTTTTTTTTAACTTTTTTTAAAAGTACTTCCAAGTACTTTTCTAAAGGTTAAAGTGTGAAGTAAGTTAATAATTTCCATTGTCTCTCTGCCTTTGTTCTACCCGCAGATGTACTTGAGGAGGAGGATCTTGGAATTGTGGTAGGCCGCAGTGAATCTGCTGCTTAACAAAAAAGTGTCTCGGAACACGGTGGTGATTGACACTACAGAGAGTAGCCGCGGCAGTGCCGCCGCCGTCAAGGGAGGTGTCAGTGATCATTTGTTTTTGGACAAGGTCCTCTCAAGGGCCCATCCCCGGCGCCTTCGCCTCTTCAGAATCACAAGATCACCAGTCTTAAGGGCCCATCTCCTCTTTGGATCCTCCCAATTCCCATCTAGAGTCAGTCAGGCCCGCTTCCCAGCCCACTCCGCCGCTTTCGAGTTTCTTAGAACAATCTCATGCTTTTTGAGGCCCTTAATATTGGGGCAAATGGGCCCTTAATCTCACGTTAAATCCCTTAACTGTCCATCTCAGCCTAATTTCCCGACCGACAAACCACACAGATCGACTCGACACACGACGAACTAAAATAGCCTTGAAATTTCAAGGGCCGCCTCCTCACCTTCAGTCCTCAAGGGCCTCAACCCTTTACTCATCAACCCGACCTACCTCAACCCTCGAGGATTTTTCTCAGATTGACCTCGTGACCTCGGCTCCTCGTCCCTTAATTGTAGCCTTCAATACTACCATTTATAAAATGTACGCACGAAATTCGATACTGGGCCCTTTTCCCTTTTGTGACAATTTTAATTGGCCCAAAGACAACTCCCACCTGTATCGTAAGCTCTAATTTCACCATTATTTTCTCTCTGCCAAACCCCAATTTCTCCGAAATTCGAAACTATGTCGAGTTCAAAAGGATAATTGGCTCTTCCGATGTCAATCCCTTGAGAATTTCAGATTTTCAAAAACATTTAGAACAAACAAGCTCGAGGCTTTTTCAAAATGTCAAAAAAATCAGAGCAAGCAATCTAGAATTTTCCTCATCAATAATCATCGATTTCTGTTAAATCCCAGTGACATTTTTCATTTAACGACAAATACTGACATATAAGCCTACACGTTATATTCACAATCAAAATATGCCAGAACATTAAATTAGCATAAAGCATCACATCAAACAGTTGGCAAATTTTAAAAAATTTAAAAAATCTTAAATACACCGTCCATAGCTATTTTTAAGGTTTTTATTTGGCAAAAAATTATGTTTCTTTAAAAGAAAAATCTCTGCAAACGATTTTTTTTCTTTTGGGAAGGCACTGCCTGGAAGACATTTGGAAGTCGAGGTTGTTTTAAAAGTTGAACAATGGTCCTAACTTTGGATTTGTGGCTTTTGTAAGAAAAAAAAAGGAGATGCTTCCGGGGACAGAAGTACGTAAGCACCTGTTGTCCCTCTGTCTAAGATGTATAAGTCGAAGAAGGCCCTTTTACAACGCTCCTGTAACGCTTTTTTTCGCCCATTGTTGTCCTGGGCCCTTTGTTGAGGGCCTTCTGGCTACTGGTAGCCGGGAGAACAAAAAATATTCATTCAATATGCCCATCATAAAACTTCTCACCCGGAAAGAACTAGAACCAATTTATCAAAAATATAACTTTTATATAAGGATGATAGAGTGGCTCTGCTACCTCACGAGGTACGCACCGTTCAGCAGGAGCGTAAAAAGAACAAAATGCTAAAGGAGCCCCCGCTGACACTTCCTTTTGTTCCAGTTTTGTTAACTTTCTTCCGCTCATCGCACCTCACACGCTCAGCGAATTTTTAGAACAAAAAAAAACTATTCTAAACTTTTGTCTTTTGTTATGAAAGCAGTCAAATTAAACAAGCGCTGAAAAGTGACCTTTTCACTTTCCCTAATTCGCCAATTTTCAGCGCATTTGCACACGGCAATTTGCAAGTGCCTCATTTTCACATCAAAGTCAGTCAACCGCACGAAGGGGCCTTGAATATGGCATGCAAACGTAGTGCAGCGCGCATGTGCTTGCCTATACGCTGCCGTTCTCTAAAAATGGGTTTGAAAAATTTCATTCCAATTTGGGAATTTTTTCATTTAAAAATTTATTTAAATAAAGAATAATCTAAAGAAATAATAAGTAATTTCACCTTCCCTTCTATACCCCCATCTTTATCTTTGCCCATTGCCATCCTTAAAAATCATAAATAGCTAAACTTCAAAAAAAAAAAATTAACTCAAAATAATTTTTGTTTGGAAAAATAAAATTCTTTAAAAAAAGGATTGTCGTAGCATATAATGTTGCAATGCCTCAAACGTAGAGTCAAATGAGTTGATTTTGAAAATTCAAAAATAAAATTTTGACTCCGCTCGATTTTGCGCTTGCGCTTCAATATTAAAAAAAAAGACTCAATTGTAAAGGTAATGATGACCTTTTTGAAATTGGTTGATTGTTGGAAATCAATTGAGGGTGAGAATTGATTGTGATTTGAACTGTATCTTTCGAGGGTTGTGGGGGTCCCTTAAAGGTTGCTCTAAGGGTCTGGGGTGATGATTCGACTAAAAGCGGTTGAAAGACAAAGGGAAGATGCGGTTGCCTCCTTTCCATTCTTCATCTTCCCTTTTATCTTGTGGTGATGGTTGGACAAAGGATCCTTTGGAAGGCCCCTGATTCCCCATGTCAGCACTCCGACCAGCGTCAATTCTTCCCAGAAGGTCACCACAATCCGAGTGGAACAGTGCAAGTACACAGTACAATTGGGACAGTGCACTGTTCGCGGTACAAGTACATCTTGTCTATTTCCCAATTCTTCCTTCCCTCTTGAGAACAACTAAGGGAAAGAAGAGGCTGAAGATGCATTGTTCCCACAAGGATCCAGGACATGACAACTCCCCAACTTCCTCCTTCAAAACCACATTCAAAAAAGTACGTTCTAAAATTCTAAAAAAGACCTACACCCCCTCCACAATTGGCCAATACCTTCGTCACAATGGGAAAATAGACAAAACAGCGATACAACAAAGCATTTCACTTCCACGAGGACTTCATCTTCCAAATCTCCCTTTTACAACAACGCTTCTCAAAATTAGCACCGACCAAACTGTCATCTTGAGACGTTGCAAAAAACATCTTCATCAATAACCGCCCTGGCTCAAGTGATGGAAATGTGTCAGCGAAATCAAAATAATCTTAATTAGGTTGCAAGGGCATAAACTACTTAAAACGTAAATTGAAAAGTTGAGTTGTAAAAATGCTCATTGTCTCGTTAAAAAAAGCATCATGATTTTATGATATGGCGATAATAAGAAATTTTTTTTTTGTCAAGTCTTGTTACATTTTGATAAACAAGCTCAAGAAACTTTGAAAGAGGCAAAAATTTTAGTTTTAAAATAATTCAATTTTTCGTCCGGAATTAAGCTCTTTTATTTTAAATGAAATGAAAATTGAAATAATAAAATCATGCAAGGGCGATAAAATATCGTCCCATTACGTTGAAAAAAAAATCGTTGTGTAAGTGCTTTAATTTTTGTAACTGTTATTATGCCTGTATTTTATAATACCGTGTACTGTAATACAAATAGAAAATTGGCTCAATAACTCTCATATTTCCGAATTTTCATAATTCCGACTAATTTCCGAATTTTGATTTTTTTTAATTGATGATTGTTCTGAATTAGACCAAGATGGTTGAGACCAACATAACTAAATCTGCGCTACATTGGTATCCTTATTGGAAATTAATGTTTCTATAGTTGAATAATGTGGTTGGTCAGAGACTGTCTGCGATGAGTTGTGCGATGAGTAGTGCGATGAGTGGGGTGATAAGTGGGAGTCTGTGGATGGAAGGGATGATGGACACCTCTCACACTTGTCATTTTCTGAGAATAGATTTATTCCTTCCATTCCTAGGCCTCTCATAGGCATTTCTACGGCCATTGTACTACAGAATCTTGATCTCTTCATCCCTGCCCAATGCCAATCCATTCAATAAATCCAACACTCATCATACCGACCCACTATATGGAGACAAGGGCCCCTTCAAGGGCTTCCAACTTCTGAAGAGACCCTTACACAACCAAAAATTTCTGATACGACGCTGAAAAACGCCGAGCCTTACTGTGACATTGCTGTAGTACGGTTTTCTAAATTCTCCTGAGCCATCTTTAATCTTCCTAGTATTTCTGAAACTGATACAAAATTTGATAATTGATTTAAAAAATAATTTAATTAATTTTAGAATTGAAATTTATTGATATTGTAAGTTTGGACGTTTAAATTTATGAAAATTAATATAACTTTAACTTTATAAATTTTAAAATGTTAAAATTCGCTAACGAATTTAATTAATTAATGTGAATATTCGTCATCTCTGAGAAGTGCTTAAAAAGCCTGTAAAAACTAGTGAATGTAATGAAAATTACGTTGTTTTTACAATTTAATTTTGTATGTCGCGGTAGACCATACTAGAATAATTTAAAAACAATGTTTCTAAAATGTGTATTCTCACTTAAAAAATCTTTTCAAACTTAGATTTTTTAGAAAATATTTGTGAATTTTTTCCTGCCTAAGCGTAAGATGGAGAAACTTCCAAGAGAATCCTATTGTGTAGCGTGTCATTTTGAGTTTTTGTAAAATGTGCCTTAAGTCCCCTCCTGTCCCCTTTTCGTGCCTTAAAAAAGCCGAGTCCCGTGGCGAATCCTGTTGCTGCTGTTCCTAATTGTGAGGCCGGAAGGTAGGGCCAGAAGCTTATGGGTCTGTTGCTTGGCAGGGGATGTTTAATGAGCTCATCGGGAGATCAGATCGACTTAAGAAAAGCCTTGTGGCCGCAAGGAAAAAGGGTTCAGTTTCCCACAAATTTCCTATGGTCACTTCAAGGGACCCCTCCAAGGGCTCGCTAGGACAGGTGAATATCCAAGGGATCTCATTTAGAGATGAGGAATTAAAGCAGAAAGGAACCTGCCGAGACTTCCTTTGGAGCCCTTACAGAGGCACTTTCAAAGGGATTTGATTCACTTTCGTCCCGGGGGAGAAAGGGATAATTTACCGTGCAAATCCATTGAGAGCTTCTGGTTAGGCTACGAATTAGACATGCTTGTACGTAGGCAAATAAATGAGCAGCTCAGGAACTCCCATTCTTTACACAAATTACTCAGGAACAATGAAAAAAAGTCCAGATAAAAAAATCGGCTAGAAACCCGATTTAAAAAATTCGAATTTGAAATTACAAGATTCTAAACAATATTTTTTTCTGTCCGCAAACTATACCCCAATGTCATATTTTGCGTATGATTTTGTCTTCTTATATTAAAATTTACTCTGTGGCATTTTCCAAAAATAATTCAAATTTTCCAACGAAAATCTAAGACTTCTATTTGCAAATATTGGCAAGTGCTTTTTCCCATTCTGAATGACAGATTATTTTTGAAAGATTCAACTCAGAAACCATGATTTGAAGACTTTCTTGCATTTCTACCCTGACAATTTTTTCAACATTCTTTTTCTTTCCAAAGTACTTGAAAACTTCAAACTTGAAATATGACTTTGTAAAGATCACTTGAAAATGTGTAGAAAAAATATATATTGTCACATTTTTATGTCATCTTGAAATTCTAAAATTTAGGCAACATTCTCGATATCGCTTTTTTATTCTTGAAATCCAATCGCATCATCGCTACAGTTTA
>VYYI01000356.1:0-33853 GCA_021029175.1 Bilobella aurantiaca | reverse complement strand
GTGGCCGGAAGTGGCTAAATTTTCAACCACGAAAAGAGGACTTGGTGTATAGAGGGCTATTTGAGACGGAATCAATACTTTTCGATAAAAAACGAAATAAAGCGAAAAAAGATCAAGTTTTCGGTGGTTAACCAAGTCCTCTTTCGTGCTATTTTTTTTTGGCAAAGTAGTACGTGGGCCTGGAATCGCTTCAGAAATATTACACTGCCCCCTCCTCCCCACCCGCAGCGTTTCCTTTCCCCTGGGGAGATTAGTGGCCTTTTTGCCAGGAGGACACAGCCGGCAGAATATGGATGTCAGAAACTGCTAATGGTTTCTTTTCGTGTCAAAAACGTACTTTTTGGCTTCATCTGCATAAGGGGCAGCTTTTAAATTTAGCACATATCTGCAAACGTGCTAAAAGAATTATGGTAAGACAGGTCCACGTGTGTGCAGCGCTTTTTTAGTGCGCTTGGACACTTAAAGCGTCGCTTCGAACCTCCCAGAGCGCTTTTATAGGAGAGCGTAACCTTGATAGGACTTTATAGACGCTTTTATTTGGTGTGTTACAGAGACGACCTTGGAAAAGGCTGATTTTGAAAACGAAGGTTTTAGAAATCGCGGATGGGATTCTGTGACACTTTCCTTTAATTTAGTGCCAAATATTTTCATATTTGAAGTTTTTTATTCATGCCCTTCTACAATTCAACTTTGAATTTGAAAAATAACAGCGCATTGCAGAGGTGTTTTCAACCTAGCGCACTTTTGAAAGGCTCGGTACATTTACTCCGGTTGTCAGGATTCAAGGCAAAACGTCCGTTCCAAGAGTCAGATTACGAAAGTTGCGCTTACGCTCCGCTTTTAGTGGTTTCATTTAAGAGCTTTAGTTGGAGAGATCGCAATTTTAGGATATATGTATCGATGCAAGATTTTCCAGAAAATTGCGCCGTGAATTAGGAAAACGGGCGTTTTGTTTTCGACAAAATAATTCCAAAATTAAACAAAATTTGAGTTTTGTACACTTTTTTGTTTCTATTTATTTTCTAAAATACTCTTTTTCGAGCATTGCTCCAGGCGCGACTAAAGGTTCGAGTTTAGAGTTTTAGAAAAAAAAAAATTTTTTGGCAACACGTCTACGATTTGGAGACGGAAAAAAGTGAATGAAGTCTATTTAATTATGGAATTGAGGTTAATGCTTTTGTTTTCCTGTGATTTAAGCACATACTAAAAACAACCATCAATAGGACATTGGCGCTGGTTGTTTTCCCCGTTCATTTTTTTTATGTTGATTTGAGTTGATTAAGTGCGAAGTTGAGAGAGATGCAAAGCGAGAAAGTGGAGTAAATAAGATGCGGAATGAGCAGGGGCTTTTGTTGTTGTTTTTACGCTTTTGACAGCTTCAGTTACGTAACTGTTCGTGGTTAAGATTACAATGAATGAAGTCTATCCTCCTCTCTTCTGCCTGTCGGAATGGAAATGACGCAGATGAAATTGGTCGAAAAACGAAATTATTTCTCATAAACCAAACCGGCCCGTCCTAGGATGGAGGTTAGCTTCATTGAAATTTCTAAACGGCGCGTGAATTCTAAAACTTTTTTGAGAAGACATTTAAGTTGATTTATGAAGCTCCTAAAGTCCTCCTAAATTTAACGTTCTTTAAATAATGAGCTTAAGTCCAAGGACAGGCTTTTTAGTCTTTTCTTATACAAGAATTTAGCTTAAAAAATATAAACTGTAGGCTTATAAAATTTAAACGCACGCACGCACACGCCGCCTGGTGATGATTCAATGAAAAAAAAACGACATTTATAAATAGTGCGACTACGATTGCGGAGAAAGTTTTTGTGAATTAAATGAAAGTGTCATAGGCTTGGACAAGGGGAGTGGAAGCACTCTTTTCTTTTGTGTACTGTTTTTGAAGAGAAAGTAAATAATAGAGAAAATGCTTTCTTCAGCACAAAAGTACACTCATAAATACAGGGTTGCTTTTGAGGCAAAATTACAAAGTCGTCAAATGGAAAACTCCCCTTCAAAACTCCTTCAAGGACGTTTTCCTTTCAAGCGTCTTTTTCTGCTGTAAAACCCACTTCATTTTCCAGGAAATCAAGTCAAGTGTGTCTATTATTTCTACAAGAACTTCATTATTCCAAGATCTCGAGATAAGGAGGCAGTTTAATGTACCGTGCGTTTATTTCGTATGAATTTTAAAGGTGACTCTGGGGAGCGTTTGTTTTTTAGGCTAAACTGGAAGTGGGAACTGAAGTGTGAAAGTGAAGCGAGTGAATGGGCAGAGTAATTGAATTCTATGTGGAAATTGTCACAGGTTTTGGCACGATTTACCAATAAATCTCAGCTTTTTTTTTGTCTTGAAATAGAAATAAACAACTTAAATGGTCCTACAGATCACACTTATGTGCTTTTGTAGAGTAATTATTCAGGCCGAGGTCTTCCGAAGACGAAATTGCATCGAAATTTTCGTTTTTCTTTCATTTTTCGAACAGGTTTCGGCATCAAAATTTTGATTTTTGTTCATCCGAGGCGTCGAGATTTTCCTTTTTTTTTTGTTCTTTGAGTTCCAAACCCGAGTTTTTTTCCTAGCACGAATTTGCATCGAGAAATAGTTTTTTTTTATTCTTTCAAGACACGAACTTGCATCGAAAATTTAGTTTTATTTTGTTGAAGCCTTTGTTCATTGCATCGGTGAAAGTAGGTTTGACAGTAATCATCAAATTTTCATAGTAAAAAAAGTAACAGGGAGTTGTTTTTTAAGTGTCGTTTTGAAATGCATAGGGAGCAATTTGGTGAAAGTGCTTTTATTGTTGTAGTCGAAGTAATTTTGGTGAAAGTGAAAAGAAAGTTGAAATTGAGGGATTCGCGAAGTGTTTGGGCGACAAATCGACAAACGACCGATTTTCTGAAAACTAAAATTAGACCAAGGTTTTTTTTTGTTCTCTCTCAATCCCGTAATGACGTATGGACATGTGTGTAGGCGAAATTTCATTTTTTTTTTCATTAATTATTTGTGGATTACAGCTACAATGAAAAAAAAGACGTCTGGGAGTATGATGCCTTGAGGATAAATGGAAATGAAAATAGGAGGGTGACCTTTGACCTCCGTCTGAAATAGTCCTGGAAATCCCCAAGTGCACTGCCAGTGGATGACCTGGTGCTCCTATCGCTTTAGATTACAGATTTCCCTTCTTCATCTCCATTTGGAAATGAGAGATGCGTGTCTCGATGGGGAATGCTGGAAGGATGCTTGAGAAGCATAATGATCTACAAGTCATGCTTCCAATGCGCTCTAATAGTAGGATGCTTCAGAAGCATCTTTTAATTTGGAAATGTGCTTCTGCTCTCTGCTATGGAAATTAGAGGGAGGAAGTCTCTGATCTCTGTGACCTATAAAAAGTGCTAATCAAAGGAAGTTTCTCTGATAGACTCGCATCCAGTGACACAGAGAAATAGGAGTTGGAAATAAGTACTTTTGGCACTAAAAGGACACGACGAGAGAACAAATAATTAGGTTGTTTTCTTCACCAACTTGTCAACCTTTATTTCCAGGAAATATTGTCGTGGAACGGTGGAGTTGGAAATAAGTACTTTTGGCACTAAAAGGACACGACGAGAGAACAAATAATTAGGTTGTTTTCTTCACCAACTTGTCAACCTTTATTTCCAGGAAATATTCCAGGAAAAGGCTGGAACTCGTGCCAAGTTCTCCAGTCCAAATAGCTCCAAAGTAAATTACTGGAATCCTATTTCGGAAAATCTGCTTTCGAGTAAAGGGGACTTCATTTAAGGGTCCTTTGCATTGGCTTGTTTGGCCATATACTCCATTCTTATTAAACTAGAATGGGAAAATGGCGTGTGAGTGCGTGACAATGAGATTCTCTTTTTTTTTAAGAAAAAAGAGTAGCACTCCTAAACAGTAAAGGAGAGAGGATTTTTCTCTTACTGAATTATGTTGAACTTAGCCAAACATGCTCGTCCTAGGACGGAACAATTTTTCAATTTTTTTTTAAACAAAGCTGATGCCCATCTCTAGCGCTGATGAGTGTGACTTTTTGTGGGACCATTTCGGCCACTTACATCATACATAGAGGAGTACGTCTTTAAAAAAATTTAGCATTTAAGATATAAAAGTTGTATTTTCTCTTTCTTTTTCACCGTTTGTTTGATGACATTTATTTTGGAAGTGTTTTAAAATTGACCTAATTCTTGAGAAATCCAATTTCGACTCGTTTTTCAACCTCCTTTGAAGAAATTTATTTGTTGAATTAGAGATGTGGTTGTTTTGACTCTGTTTCGGCACGGTGTGAGAATTTGCTCAGATGGTTGGATTAAGGGCACTTGAATGAGGTGTGCAGGAGGAAAGGAAAAGCGGTACACGGCAGTGGCAGCGATCAGCGTTACGCTGCTCTCGAGTCGGCGTACCTTGATTTCCTTGGTTCAACACTTGGTTTGGTCGTGGGCTAAAAACATCAAGTCAAGGGACCGGAGCCTCATCTTCCCTTGTCAAGTCTCATCGGCCCTCAACTTCTCCCGCAATTAAACTTTCACCGTCCAATTTTCTTTGTTTGGAGAAAGTTAAAAAGAGAAAGTTGGATTTGTTTTTCGGTTGTGTTGGCTCTTGGGAGGAGAGGGAGAGTCGTAACTTAATAATTAATTAACTTTTATAAACTAATTAAGAGGAGCGTGTGTTGCAATTAGTTGGTCCACGTGGGTGACCACAATCTTTGGTGGAGGAGGGGGCCATTGAGTTTAAGTGGGTGCTTAGTGTCGTGTGGTGATCGAGATGACTTTGGGATGAGCGCTGATCGCTGATGGAGGTCCATAATTTAAGGCCAGATTTAAAAGAAGAAGTTAAAGTTCATTTTTTTAAAGTAAGGGTTTAGTTAAGTGGGCTCAGTTTTAATCTGATCAAGTTCTGCTTGAGCGAGCACAGAGACAGGATCCTGAGACTAGTAGACCTCGTGCAGAAGCTGGGACAAGGACCGGTGGACACTTATTTTTCGAATTTTGAAAAGTTTTTTTTTTTTAATTGAATTTTCGAAAACTTTGTCGTGGAACGGTGAGGTGTTATTGGCGAACGGAGTGGAGTGGACTTTCGAGAAAAAAAAACCGTTGAAACCAAAAACTTTTTTTTTCTCTTGTTCACGGTGGTTTGGTTTCTAGTGTCACGTGCTATACTGCCGAACATGGCCACCGCCGCCACTTCGGTCCGGAGCTGCCCTCCAACAATTACGGTCTATGACGTCAATGTACGGTTTACAATTACTAACAAAAATAATTGCTTTTGTTAGCTAGCGTTTTTTTTCTCGGTTGTGGAACTGGTGGTGGGTTTCCATCTAATAATCGTAATTGCGGTTGGTTCGGAATTAGGTTCAAGGGCTTGCGAAAATTATTTTATGACCGTTTCATCGTCATCCCAGGTTATTGTTGCTTAATTTGGTGAATTTTATAAGTGCAATAAATTTTTTGAAAGTCATGTTTTAAAATTGGACTTAAATATTTTCTAAAATTTTTGAATTAAAAATCGCCGTTGAGGAAGTTGCGAAGGCTTCGTGAACTTCCACGGTGGCCTAATTTGCAATTTATCTTACACACGACCTTTGTGGTTTACCTTTCTGCGTCAATTTTAGAATCAAAGTTGGGAAAAACAAGTTGACGAAAATTAAGCGATTTTGGTTTGTGCAATTTTTCATGCTCATCTTCCATGCTGAAATTAATTAAATTAGGTTTCTCCCGAGTCTTAATCAATTAGTTTTTATGCTAATTAGTAATTTTATCCGAACACAGCAATGCGATGAATTGAGGTGACAGAGATCTGCGTGTTGTTCATTATGTCATTGACAAATCGCACCATATTTGCTGACGCTCTGATTTTTTTTTAATATTAAAAAAAAATCGAATTCTTCACTTTAAATTGCTTTGTTTTCAGTCTAAAAGAAGCTTCTTCTTATTTTGTTTAAAGATTTCTGAAATTTGTGGTTTCAGAAAATTGGAAATTCTAAAAATTTCAAAATTTCAAATTGGAGCATGAATTGGGCTTTGAAATTGTAAATTTTTTTTGGGGATGTTGCAGGTCTCTGATCTATCTCAATGAGTTCTTTTGAAGTTTAGCATTCTGTATCAAAGATATTAATTGGACGTTATTAACTTTAATTAACCGAACTTTGTTTAACTCTTTAACTACTAATTAAAACGGCAATCGAGTTTTACTTGCAAGTTTTTTTGACTGTTTAAGTAAAACTTGAGCTAACAATGCTTTCAAGTACACGCCCTTCAACGGGTACTTGGATTTACTGAACTGAATGATTTGAGAACGAGTAATTACTTGAAGTATTTTTGTTATACTTTGGTTGTTCTTGACAGGTAAGCCGATTTGCAAAGTGGGAATGAATAGGGAAAGTTCCCTTTTGGGGGCGGTGTGGGAATGAGTGGGGAGGGGTAATTGGATTGCAATTCCAAAGTTTGCAAAGGGCTACAAATCGAAATCTTGTAAAAAGGTCCGTGGGGGGTACTTATGTTGCCTGGCAGAGATTATACGTACTTCATCTCTAATGATTGTTACGATTGCATAAGTGGAAATTGTTTTGAGTTCTGAGAAATCCTTTACATCTGGAGAAAGTTGGTGCTTTCTTTTCTACAAAAGCCTTTCCAACATCATCAAAATCCACAAAGTTCACAATTGGAAGACTTTGCTACATTTGGAGCTACTTTCTCCTCACAGATACGCTTTTTGCAAAGTCAAGGCTTGTGTAATGGTCACGTGATACGAGTTTTTCCAGGTTTCGATTCCGCTGTTTCGGAATCTTTTCCAGCGAATATTTTATGGCTTCGCATTTGAAATCGCAGGGCTGCGAATGGCGGAGGAACTACAAGTGAAAGTTGTAAAATCAAGTTGTATATATGCTTTCGAAGCATTGCTTCTGCTTCCCAAAAGTTTCTTTTCTAATTTTCCTGAAGCACGTGCGCTCGTCAGAAAAGTCATTAAAAAGAGCGATGAATGACGAAAAGAAAAAAAAGTTCAAAAGCAAGTGCAGCAGAGCAGAAGGAAAAATAAACTTAAAATTTGTTTACAGTGGGTCTTTCAAAAAGAACCATATTGCCCACTTATGCGTTTTAAATAGCTTTATAGACGAAATAATGGACATGCTGCAGCGATTAAATTTTAATCGCTCAGAAAGCTACTGGGTGGTCATCTGCTAGCTTCCCAATTTTACTGCTCAGAAAGCGAACAAGGCAATTCATCAGCTGAGCTGCACGATTTTTCTGTTCAGAATGCTACCGTGTGGTCATCTACTAGCTTTAGAATTTTTAATTTAATTATTTCTCACCATTTTCCGGAGTGTTCTCGGGCTCGGTCTATGGAATACTTGGGCGGTGGAAAAATGAATAAATTTTAAAATTATGTTATGACCTCAAGGGAGTTGTTGCTCCAGATGACGAATGAGGTGGGGCCTGTTGGCGGGGCTGGTGGCTCTGACGGTGGCTTCATACCAGAACCTTGAATTACGAGATTAATGAACTTTTCCGTCCCGGTGGCATAACCTAATTCGAATCTCCTAATTTAATTTTGGTGATGAAAGTTGTTAATGGTCGCTTTCAATTTAAGTTTTGAGGTGGGAACTTTTTACGCTTGATCGCTGATCTAGTTTAGTTAGAGGTGACAAATTATGGCAGCGTAAGTAATTGGCGTAATTGGATTACCGCTGCCACGTTCTTACTATTAAAGCGATAATTAGGAAAAATTTAAAGTAATTCGTCAGTCAAGTCGTAATTTCGACTCAAGGCGAAATTAAGTCGAAGTCGAAAAAATCGACTCCGACTTTTTCAGAAGACAGTGGAATATTTTCGTCGAACTTTCTTTTTCAGAAAGCGAAAATTTAATTTTCCAGTTGATTGAATTTCTGTTGTTTACGATGTTTTACGTCGACGTTTTATTAAATCTTTGACAAGCACATTTTTGTTTTTAGAATTTGCGCGGCCAAGTCCTTCCGTCCATTTTGACGGAGGATGCGGACGAGGGGAACGAGACGAATGAGGCGAGTGTGACCACTTGGACTCCCGGGACGCGGAATCCGCTTCAGTTGCAAGATGCCCGCGGACGGCACCACTCTGGCGGTGACGAGTTCGGTGTCACGAAACCGCGCCCATCGAAAACAAGTGCATTACTCGACGCCTTTCGACCGCGCTCAAAGTCCGATGCCTCCCGAGTCAAGAAACCCAACTTCATGTCCAACATACGAAATGCTGTACAAGTGAGTCCAAAGAACGATTTCCCGAGTCATGCGCCCCAACGAGAAAATTGTTCTAAGCAATTGCTAACTGACAATCGAATCAACTATTAAAGTTAATTAACCTATAATTGAACTTAAGTTTAACGAAATCAACCTTCGTTAGTTAAAGTTACAATAACCTGAGATCATCAATCGAATATAACAAAAACGCTGTGAAACACCTCATTTCTTGTTAGCGTTGTAAAGCAGTAAGTTTTAAGCGCTAGAATGTTGAAAAGCAATTTAAAAAAAACTAGCGAATCCACAACTTCTAAAACAACTGATAGTTTAAAGGCGCCAAAGTTGAACTAACCTCAGTTTAAATATTTTTAAAAAGTTGGTTTTTGAAGTTTTTCATTTTTTCTAATAATTTTCTTCATTTTCTAAACTTTAAATTTTTAAACTTGTTTGGATTTTCTAAAATCTTGTTCTAAATTTTGTCTTTTAGAATTCTCTCCTGGGCTCAGGAGACTCTTCTAAAGACAATTCTTCGCATCGCCCTCGCTCGGGGTCAGACAGTGCCAAATCTCCGGTGGCAAAGGTCATGGACATCTTCCGAACCAGATCTCAGTCAGTCAGCGCCTCGGAAGACAGGCGGAAGGTAAATCACGGCACAACTCGATAAGTCTCGATATTCGATAGGCGATAAGGCTATCGACGATAAGTTATCCTAATGGCTGGCTCTCATGCTAAAGCACTCTCCTTCGTAAGGCGATACCGCTTGAGAGCATTACGTTTCTAAATCTTGAAAAACGATTTCAAGGCTTTTTTGTCCCTGTCCACGAGCCGGAGGGAGTCCATTAATAGAAATTCGATATCTGCCTTCCTCCAGGGTGGCCTCGGAGCCATTAAAGTTAAAGTACTTGAACAGCTAATTAATTATTCAATTTGGCGAATGAGATCTGCGATAAGTGCCCAAATTTGTGGTCGTGAGCTTAATGCTTATTTTCGTATTGAGGCGAAAGCGACATAAAAATAGGATTTGCGAATCTGGAGCGCTCCTAAAAGAGATCACTTTTCAATGAGTAGTGGAGCAATTTACCATATTTTACGCATCAATGGACTCGTTCTCAAATTAATGAGTTGTGCACCGCCATGGCATGACGCATAGAAAAAAAAACCTTAAAATGGAAATGATTTAACGCCCACTTCGCATACTGCACCTGGAAGTACTGTACAGAATGAAGCGTATATGCAAAATGGAATTATGAAAAATTGGCGCTTTTATCAGACTTGATTTTACATGACAGAAAACCGTTGCGCAATTTATAAGTAGTTGTGCTCAAAGGGCTGAATAGCGGCTCTGGAACTTTGTTCTATTGAATTTCACGAAAAGGGTAATTTCGGGTCAAAGGGTCAAAAAGCAGATAAAAATTAGTATATTTTACGCTTTGTTTCCCATCTCGTTTCCGCTTTGTCAAGGTCGGGTACAGCGAATCGCTTTTAAGCGATTGCTAAGAACGATAAAATTTTTGCAGTATTGACACGTGCTGTTGACAAAGTTGTGATTTCCGTATGAATTCAAAATGTAGATTTTAACCCTGACCTCAAAAGATCCAAGAATTGAGGGTTCCAGTGAAAATTTTCGCTGCGATGTTGCGCTTCTGCGCATAAAGTGGCAAATGGCTTTTGAATTTTTGCAACAGCGATTACTCTCAAAATTGGCAAGGAAGTATGTTTCCTGTTCATCAAAAAGCGATTCAATTGACATTAAGGCTAATACAATTTGTTGGCAATCATCATCCGCGTAGGTAATTGATTTTTAATGCACCTCACCACATCTTGCGAAATATCAAAAGGCCATCTGCTAACTGCCAAGCTTTGAACTTTTTTTTTTTATGTTCCCGAGGGAGTATTAGGTCGTAATAGGAAGAAACGGAGGGAGATTCAAACTTTCAAGTATAGCAGATGACCACACTGTATGTGAGGAAACTCATGAAGAATTTAAAAAATGTTCACCACCATCATAACTCACACAATTTTGGAAGCAAAAAATTCACAAAACTTTTTTTTCTTTCTAGAAATCAATTTCCATGCGAACAATGCTTTTTTTGAATTTTACATTCTTCCGACGTCCTGAGAGCTTTGCTTAGGAGAATTATGATTAGACAGAATGACGCCATTGAATAAGTAATTATTACTTTAGGAGCTTATTTGCCAATCCTCGCAAGGATCACATAACTTTGTTAGCAAAAAAAAAATTGGAACGTTCACATGCTACTTTTTATAAAGGTGTTATTTCTCCATTTTTGCCTTTATGGGAATAGGAAATCAAGATTGGTCGCTTTTAAAGCGCTGCCGCTGCACTTACCTTTTACAGTTTGCTAATTAACCTGCTCCTGACAGCGTGTACTCAGGAGGAGGTAATTCCAGTTGCTAGTTTAGAAATCCCAAGTTCAAAAAAACAAAGTTTAAAAAACGCATGTTTTAAAACTCTAAAAAGAATTTTTGTAGGTTTCGGATTTTTTAAAAGTTCCGCCTGGAGTTTTGTTCAAAAATTTTATAGAGTGTTTTCCAAACGTGATTTTTAGTAAATGTGAAGTACTGGATTTGTTGTGCGATGTCAACAAGTACGGAGTGGTCATCTGCTAAATTTAACATTTTGAATTGGCGTCATTTCCTCACTCACCCACTTTTGAAATCTTCTGAAAGTATTCAGAATTCTGAAAATCTCCAGTGGAAGTGTAGTGGGAGATTGTTAGATTCGAAATTGTAGAGTTAGTCGATGACCAGTCGGTACGTTGGCCACTTGACGCAACTTGAGATTAGAAATTGTAATGTCTAATTCTGTCGTTGTGCTAATTGTAGCGCGGAGATGAGTAGAGTGAATATGAGGCCTACGGATAATTATGAATAGTTTATCGTGTGCACCTATCGCACTATCCTCTGTAAGATAGAAGGTGCTTCACGCTGGATTTTAGCATAATAATTTGCCTACCTCCAGGAGTGTCAAAATCCCTTTGTAATTTTGCCTATTGTCAAAAGGAGGGGTTCCACCTCCAGTTTAATCCCAATCGAAAACCCTTCAATTCAACACAAATCAGTCCACTTCTCCACGTGTCAGGGAATGGGCCACAATTAGATGGATCTCCACCAGTGGACCACTGTTCCTGGAAAAGGAAAACTGACAGGAAGTTGTTCGGAGGGGGACGAACAGTGGAGGAAGTAGCACGGTCACGGTGCGAAAGGACCGTGGAAATGGTGAATTAAATGCAGTGACATGTGCTTAACTGTGGTAAACAGAGGGAGGCTATGCGAATTCGAAGGCGGGTTTACTGTAGTCAATATGAAGATAAGTGGGAACAATTAAAGCTTCGCTTCCCTTGAGAACCGGTTCCAGTACCAAAATATTGAAGATAGTGCAAGAATTAATGAAAAATAATAATTTGCAACAACGGTATTTGCTTTTTGGAGAGTGGCAACTGACCAAGCACCCTTCCTTGTCCAACTGGGTTTGAGAGGTCTTAAGTGCCCGTGGTCAAGGGTCCTTAAGGACCCCTTGACAAGCTATGGAGTCGTCCAAGGGGGAGTGTGCCAGTCCCAAGAAACTGTCCAAAGTGGGCTCCTTTTTCAAGTTACTGAGTCGGAGCAAGAGCAAAGAGAACATGGACCCACCACCGGCCCCACCGCCCAAGGCCCACGGAGGTGGGTCCAAGAAAGCTGGGCGGAGTCGGTCGCTGGACCCCGAATCGCTCCAGAAATCGGGTCTCAAGGAGTTTTTGGCAAGGGTAATTTACACTCGAGTGACATCATAATCAAATTTTTTAAAAGAAAGCAAACTGTCTTTTTTTAAAATTTAGAATTAAAAAATACGTTTATTTCAAAATTTTGAAAAAGTTATTTTAAACCTCGAAGTGGAGGTTCCGACTTCTTTTTTTAATGTGGGTGTCCATGAGTGCTACGTCATCAGACCAGAATATTGAGGTCCTTTTCCAACGTTTTCCGCTTGGGCCGATTACCGGTTGATTCTCAGCCTGTGATTGGCTGATGAGACTTTTGATGATTTTTCATGGAAAGTAACGTTTCCGGAGCAGACTGCTTTGTGTCAAGTGTGTTTTTGACATTAGGTTTGTCTAATAGTGTTGAGGCATGAAAGGGGCCTCAAGTAAGTTAGTAATTAGCGTTAGCATTAGGAAGTGCCTAGTTAGCGTCAATTGTCTATTCTGTATCCTAGGGAAAAAAGCATTGACGTATTTTCCATCCCAAATCATCTTTTAGTTACTCTTGCGTCTTCATCTGTGAAGGACACCTCACTTTGTGTAGCAATTCTCGTTATTTGACCCAAAATTTGCCCAAACCACAAAATAACCTCCAAAAACCTTGAAATTTAGTTGGGATTTCGTAATTATTTTTTCCAAAACAATCATCATCCCAAAAATTGAGTCTCTAAGAATCCCAAGAAATATTTTCTACAATCCGCAGATTTGCAAAATTTTCTTTGCCAATTTGCGGGGATCAAAACTTTTGAAGGTTTCGGCCCTCTGTTGATTACATTTTGGGTACTAGCCAATGGGCATTGACGTGGAGTGCAGTGCGCAGGCGCAGTACAAAGTGCCTCGGAACATGAATAGGCGTCATCGGTATACACTACCGAAGCGATATTACAGAAACGTAATGCTCTAAAGTTATCTAAAGTTGCTTGAGATAGTAGATATTTTAGATAGTTATCCTATAGATCCGATAGATAAATGATTACAAACATTTGTAAGAAAGATTTTTAGAACATTTTTTGATTGTTAAAAACTTTTTTTTTTGCTTTGTTTAACTTTAAAAAAATCTTTTTTAATTTCAGAAAGCATCTTCGGGTTCTTCAAGCTCATGGGCTCCTCAAGGTAAGCGTTTTCATTTTTTTTAAAATATATTTTCTAATTAAATTGTAAAAAAAAAACTTCTCCAAGATTAAACCAAGGTCGTAAGGCAAGGTCAGTAAAGGTCAATTTTCTCTTATTTAAAAATTGAATGGTTTTAAAGGTCAGGTTTCGCCTCTCATGGCCATAATGAACTGGTTTTTGAAGCTTTTATGACAGTTGGTAATTCGCGAAAATGGCGAAATAATGCACTATGCTAATACTTAATTAACGCGTGCTGAATTGCAGTTTTGAATTTGACGAGCCCACGGCGTCAGTATAAATTTTTGATTCATAGTTTTTTTTCTTGACAATTGGCCAAGGCCGTTTCGGAATTGGCAATTGAGCTAGGTCCGGTGTTCAATTTGGGAGAAAAAAAAATTAGCATTAGTCTGCGAAAAAATTCGCATTAGTTTGTAAAAACAATTCGCATTAACTTGCGAAAAACTACCGGAAACCAATTTATTGGTGTTGTAATGCTCCCGGAAGATAAAAAGGTGATTCGCTGGAATCCTTTCCTGTCTATTACGAGTGTCACGATCATGACCCACCGTGCTGGGACCCACCGTGGAGTTAGTGAATGACAAAAACCGTGGCAGTGTAGAGATCATGGTCGCGTCTGCCGCACAGCGGTGGACTCTTTATTGGGCTCTTTTTGAATCCGGATTTGCAATAGGGGAGTTGAGGGAGTAGTCGTTAGAGGGCAGTGTTATTGCCATCATTTGCCAAAAAGCCTTCGTGCAAAATTGCCTGCTCATTTTGCCCTGAGTGAGCATTTATTTGCCCTAATGTTGCTCTCTCAGTGAGCATTATATTTGCCTAATTTTTCCCTCTCATTCTTCCTGTTTGCCCAAATTTAGCCAGGCAAAAAATAGGCCCATTTTTTTCTCTCCTAAAATTTAATTTCCGATTCTGTTTTTTTTCTTCCTTCGGGGGAAAAAGACATTAACTTTATTTTTTCGTGAAAGGCTCATCCGCGCTGTCAGATAAATTTGGTCGCATGTTGACAATCGCTGTTTTGACAAACGCTGTTTTGACAGCGCTCTCTGTTATATCTCATGTGGCCAAAATTTAAGTGACAGGCCGAGTGGAATCAATAAGTTGGATCTCAGGCGCTGCTAACTTAAGATAGCACTTGTTTACTTCCTTGGAGCACCGTTGGGGAGCACGGTTTCCTGGACTGTCAACTGGAAAACTTAAAAAGTACTTTGAAGTCAAAAGTAGATTGAATTTAAAATTACACGAACGGAATTCGTAATAAGGGTTTTTTCTGGCGGCCTATAAAAGTACGAGTAAGATCCGTTTCTTTTATAACGTTTTGGATAGACAACCCCGTCCTAGGTCAAGGGAATTTTCATGAATTTTTTTTTCAAATCTTAAGAGCGGGCATTTTCTAATTTTTATTTGCGCTGGCGATTCTTTTGCTCTCCTTGTCCCTTATTTCATTTTTGTGAATTTCTGAAATTTCCCACTACTCCCGCACTCACGACAAGAGCCTTCCGTTTTTAATAGTATAAATGGATTGGATCGACTTTTTATTTCGACTGGCATCCTCTAATTTCCGCTCTATATTTAGCCCAAGGATTTGAAGAGGAAGCTAGGGAAATGGAGTTCTAAATAATTAGAAAAAGGGATAAAACCTAGACTTTTTGTAAAGGAGGATATGAGCCCCACTTTCTCCACTTTCACTCTCCTTCCTTCACTTTTCTCTTAACCGCAATCTAATACCAATTTGATGGACTTTTAATGTCAAAGGTCATTTCTCATTTGAGAGAATCGCTGCGATGAGACAGCTTTAATATTATTTTAAGCACTCTGGATCCACTTCAAAGGGACGCTCATAAGTGAGGATCCTTTCCAGCTCCATTTGCCTCAATCGCTTCAAGCGCTGTCGGTACTTTTAAGTAGGGAAACATGTCCATTTCTATGGTTTCGCACTGTGGATCCCCTAACTTCCATTTCGCCGATTGTATCTAACTTCAAGCGTAACTGCTTGAGGAAGCATTTCCATTTCTATGGTTTCCTTCACTGCTTTCCGCTAACGAATCAAAATCGCTTCAAGCGCTGTTCCTACTTTTGAGCATAGCATAGCCGATTTCTATGGTTTCGACCTTGAATTTTTTTTTTCAATTTTCGGCTTATCGGCAGTATTGATTTCTCTCTATGTTGTTTTCGGCCGGATTAGAGGTTCCAAAGCGTGACAAGGCGTAAATTGGGTGATTAAAATTTGAGGGCTGGAAATTGGGCCGCCATGTTTTTTTCTTCGAGCAGCAGGTGCTTTTCCGAATTTTGTTTTCGCAAACTCCTGCGAAATTGCTAAGGAAGATTGGCAGGAGGGTAATGTACAAAAGTTTGTGCACAGGAGGCTAATGTGCATTTTTTTTTGCACGAATCACCCCTCTTGTGCAAAAAGGCTTTTTTTTCTGCACTGCTCTTCCCTTATGTAAGGAGTTATGTAATGGTGTTTTCAGGGCCGTGGCACCGTGCGGTTTTGTTTTGGTTCTCAAGGAAAGGCATTGGCTTAGGCTGCTGGAAAATGTGAGGGATCGGCGACGCGCAGTCCTACTGGAGCCTCCAGGGGCTTCTTATTCTCGTCTTTAGACCTTTATCTTATCCATAGTCAAAGGCTTTGGCATTGAAATTTTTTTGGGGCGAACCGAGGAGGAACCACCTACTACGAAAAGGTCCTACTTTTGGGGAGAATTTTGGGCGGATCAATAGTTGTGCTGCTGGTCCGAACTGTTCCGAAGAGGGTTCTACAACTGTGGATTTTAGTAGGGTAGGACAGGGACCGCGTACGCCTCCCTCCAAAACCTCTGTTTGCAAACACGGCCTCTGCCAAAAAGTTGGAGGGTTATTTTGAACGTGGCTGTGAGTGGCTGACGGTGTTCGTAGTAGCCCAATGCTGTGTCTCCTGTGTCGTCGTCAGTTTTCCACTGTCTCCGCCGCGGTGCGTTTATAGTCAAATTCAAGGCCAAGGGGGCTGAGAGTGAGTGAAAGTGCTCCGAATCGATTCCTTTTCACTTGTTTTCCCAAAAGGAAAATAAAGAAAGCCCAGCACACGCAATTAGAGTATTAATAGCATTTTTTTGCAATTCTGTATAACAACCACATAATTTTCAGGTGCCTCATTTCGAGTGTAACCTTTACGTTTACAACTTAATTTTAGAAAGCGTTCCCGCGAGAGTTGCTCTACTTTTAGCTGTAAAATGTTGCAAGGGGAGTGAAAGTAGTTGCAAATTGTTGATGTACGAGTGAAAGCAGTTGCAAAGCGAGTGAAAGTAAGGAATTCGAAAGTTTTTTGATAGTAGGGAAAGTAGTTGCAAGAAGTGAGTGAAAGTAGCGAATTGAAAATTGTTCATAGACTTCGTGAAGTAGGGAATTTAGAATTGATTGCAGAGTGAAAGGAGTTTCAAAATGATGCAAAACGAGTGAAAGTAAAGAATTCTTGAATTACGGCGAGTGAAAGTTAGAAAGTTGCTTATTTGTGACAAGGTTGAGTGAAAGTAGTTGCGAATTGTTGGAAAGCGAACAGTGAAAGTTGCTTAATTGTAAAGCATAAATTACGTTTAGACTGGCAGTATTTGTTTTTGTTTTTGAAAAAGAAAGTTATTGGTGTGTAGTCTACTGTTTTGTTCACCCATTTCTTGGCATAAAGACAATTTCCGCAAAGTAGTGTACGCCAAAGACAATTTCCGCAAAATAGAGTACGCCGGCGCGGCGCACAGGATTTTGGCAGTCGACTACTATAAAAAACTGGAAAGTTTTTGAACAATTTGACACAGACCGGGGCGGCGCATCTGCCTCTTCGAAAGTTCGAAAAGGGCTTTCTGGAAAGTCGTTAGTAAACAAAGGGATTTTGTGGAAATTTCGTTCTACAATTCAAAAGGTTTTAAGTGAAATTGTGCTTAGTTACACAATTCAAAAGGTTTTTGCGAATATTTTGCACAATTCAAAAAAGGTTTCCGTCGAACGAAAGGGACCGCCGTTGTCTGGAAAGTTGTGAAATTTTGCAAAACTTTTATCTTCACCACGGTTCGACTCCAGTACACAAAAGATTACCTTTACAAAAAAAAAAGTTGAGAGAAGGATTTGCAACAAGGTGAACGAAAAAAAAAGAATTTTGTTAAATATCCGCATCTGTAAACGAGAGAGAAAGAATTAAGTGGATTTTACTTATGTAATAACGCTCTTCCTTGTTTTCCAATTTTGTGAATCATTGTTTACAAAATGAAGAAACAGCATTTTTGCATAAAAAAAAACGCTGCCAACTCATGCTGTCGACTTGAATTGAGAAAATTATCATCAGCAAAACAGCCCTGCTGTGAGACCGCAATTTTAATTTCATGTGCAAAAATTGCCCATTTTTTGCAAATACAATTTGCAACTACGCACATTCTGTTGCCTCCCCTTGATTTTCGCAAAAGGGGTTTCCAGAGCAGGAGAGCGAATCTCTGCACTGCCTAGCACTCGAGCTCTGTCTTTGGCTTGTTGTGGTTGTTTAAAGCGATTTGCAAAAAAAAAAATTAGCATATCTCACTCTAGTTGTGGGCTGGAAGACGTGAAGTCAAGTTAAGCCGGCTACTGCACATCATCTTACACCGTGGGAACACAGTGCAGTTTAGAAACACTTTTTTTTATTATCACGGCTGAAGAGAGAATTTGCATGAACGATTCATTTGCAATTTGAAGTTTGCAATTTGAGCAATTTGAAGAGGGGAGGCGATCAAAAACATTGCATATTGTTCTTGGATTCAAGGTCAGTTCTCAGGACTGACATGCCAATGTCATTGGTGTCATCATTAGTCTCACTGTCTCCAGCGTACACACTGGACGTCTTCCTCCTGGCCGAGGAGAAGACTTGAACTTTGACATTGGACAGTTGTCCAGCAACAGTGACCTCAAAAGCCAATGGAAAGTGCCGAACACTTTGGTTCTCGTGTCCACGGTGTCAAAATGAAGAATTCTTATTTTTGAAAAACCCTACTGGAGATGATCGCCAATTTGGACTAATTAGTTCGCGTGAGTAGAAATGTAGAAAGTGCAATTGAAAGACTGAATCGCTGATTTATAGATCGCTTGATCGCTAGTAGTGAAACAGGAGCGCCCGATTTTTGTAAAAGGTAGTGAAACTGGACCGCTTATTTTTGTATATGCAGCAAAATCGTGGATCGCTGATTTTGGTAAAGATTTGGACAAGGTTTTAGTGAGTTTAGTTTGAGTTCAACATTCCCAATTTCGGAGTACTTCTGTAAGGTCAAATGCCAGCTTAAAAGGTCAAATGTCAACTTGAAAGGTCAAATGTCAACTTGAATTGCTGTTTTCCCGTCAATTAAAAAAAATTGGCACATTATCCCTCGGGAGCTTCCAATTTCAAAAGGTCGGGACTGCTATTAATAGTTGAGGGCGTGAGAGCCGGTTATGCAAATTACGCAATATTGGAAGCACTTAATGATTAGTTAACGATACTACGCAGTACTGTCAATTCTTAATGATTACTTTACGATATTACCCGTATGACGAAGAGTCTGGCCCACCCCACCCCCAAAATAACGTCCGTTCTAAAAATTCCATTCTAGAAATGGGCCGGAGAGCTCGTGGGAGCAATTACCGAGAAATCGCTGAATTGGCAATTGTTGAGCAACTGCTTCAAATGTAATGTAACCGCTTAAGAATTATGTTCAACGTATTTCTCTTAATTGTTGTCATTGATTAAATTGTCACTGATTAATGAGAGCACGTTTCAAGGAATTTTGGTCAATTCGATGGAATCCATTGTTATCAAAATCCTTTGTTTGATTCCACGACGTGATTGATGGCCCTCCAAACACAGAAACGCTTTTCTTGATGGTGGAGATAAAGTTTAAGTGCAGCAGCGCTCTTGCTACTTTCCAGCGTTTCAGCGTCTTTCAAGCTGTCCTCAAAATGTCCTCCCGCTAATTGCTCGTGTTGACTAGTTTGGCCAACTAATTTAAAAAAGCAACAAAGAGGAGCAGACGTTAATTTTAATTAAGTCTTAACAAAGTTGTAATTTTTTGGCTTGACGAGCCTCTCTGACGCTGCTGTGTGCTGCCAAGGCTAAGTGCACTGGAAGAGAGTCATTAATTTTCAAGCACGCAATTCACTCTGTCCTTAATTGGCCCAAACTTATAATTAGAAAATTAAAGTTAATTCCACTTTAAAATCATAACGACGGATGAATAGCAGAGATACGAGATGGATGTCCAAGCCCATCTTCTGGATTTGACTGGAAGAGCTAATCGCTTGAAAGATAGTTTAAAATCCCACCTGCTCCACTTACCCAGCCTCTATTCATTTCGTGACATGGACATGACGTGGTCCCTATCGTGACATGGACAGTGAATTTTTTATTATAACGCCCAATTAACCCCCTAAATACCGATTCGAACTCAAAGTGCAAGTTGTCCTATTCCTGGACACATTCGGTAGGAGTAGGACGGTCGGACACCAACTTTGTGTTAAAAGATAAGGTGGGGTCAAAGTTCAAGGGTTCTTGACATATCCGGTGGGACGGACTTCCCACGTCCAATTTGTGTAAGGGGTCATAGTTCAAGGGCCGTTGACATCCGGTGAGTCGAACAAACAATTTGTGTACGAAAGTGACTACCGGGTCAAAGTTCAAGGGCTCTTGACATTTCCGGTGGGACGTGGGACGGGTGCCCAATTTGTGTTGACATTCCCACAACAACAGCCCCACTGCGACTGTTTACACAAATTCGTTGACATTTGACATTCCGGAAAGCGAAGACAGGGTATTTTGTAAACTGAAGAATCGATAATCCCGTTGTCTCCAGGGCAGGTGAAACACGACGACAGGTCTATTTATACGGCGTGTTATCGAGAGGGCTGGAATACTTCAGAAAGTAATTGATAGCAGTCAAATGGATACCACGACAGTGAGTACGCTCTAACAATACATTTAGTCATGATACTGGCAGTATCCAGTATCCACAATTGGCCAAAGTTGAGCTTCTGTAAAGTTATCCCAAGGAAATTGACACCCACGGAACTGAAGAATTGAAGAAAGCATCTCCGCCAAAGTTGCCCAACTAATTTCCAGAACACGCGTAGCATCAAATTACGACAAGATGAAAAGGAGAAAATAAGCGATCGAGAAGTATTCAGCGTTATTCAAACTCAATCATCACAACTCCTCCAGCACATTTTCTAAAAGTTTTGTACTTCGCCAGGAAACTTTTTTTATAAAACTAATTCAAGATTTATCAAGAAGCGGAACTCAATTTGGAGCTCGAGCTTCGCCAGGAAGGGGAAGAGGCTCGGTTCGAGAAGCGCTTGAATCGGGAAGCGCGCTTCTTTGAGCTTCAGATGGCTCATCAGAACCAGCACCAGCATTGGAGTGGGTACTCAATCGCTGCTTCGACAATTGGCTCCAATGGTGCAGCGGCGTATCCACGGAGGCGAAGTAGTCCGGCTCGGTCACCGATTGGTCCGTGTATCAGTCCCTCACCGCCAAAGTCACTCTCGTGTTCCCCGAGGGAGCATCTGTCGTCCAAGGAGACGGGTCATCACCACCACCATCACCACTCAACCACCACGGTGACAACGGCGGCGACACATTCGTCGTCACCGAGTGGCGGTGGTCATGCGAGTAGGAAACTGGACTCTATTTTTCGTCACCTCGTCAAGTGGAGCAGTCCACACAAAGAGAAGGAAAAGAAGCGGAGTCACGAGACGCTGAACGTGAGTCCACCGCCGCTGGTCGTGGACTACGGTGGCAAGGGCTCCTCGACAGTGTCACATCCCATTGCAGTGTCCCATGGCCACCAGAGGGCGGTCCATCATCACAACTATTATAGTGACTACTGTCGAAGTCGGCCGATGGCCCCTGCCGGAAGGCACCGAACGACGTCGGAGGGCTACGGTTACGAAGACGAGTACTTTGGTGGCGGGGACTATGACAACGGTGAATAGTGGAGACGAGGACGATGAGGAGCAAGAAGCGAGTCTCCCATCGGCGACCACCATGACCAATCGGGCACGGTCCAAATCGCTGGACTACGCCACGGCGCGCCAGTACCTCCGGAACCGCCGCCTCTCCGGTGACATTCCCTCGCGGGCCAAGGATACATCCCAAACACATCAGACGTACACGATCTACGAGTCAATCATTCATGATGGTGGGTTGCTTTTCGTCGCTTTAGGCGACTAAAAATCGTTTTACTAATTTAAAAAGTAAGCGCTCAAGTGGTACTGTCAGCGATTGAGTATGTGTAGACGAAAGTTGATACAAGACAGGTGGGGTTACTGTTAACCCCTATTTTTAAAGAGAGTGTTGAAGATTTGCAATTCAAATAGGTAGAAGCCTGCTGGTTCAAATCTCTTCAGCGTCATCGTCCTTGACAAATCTGATGCTAGGAGGAGTAGAAATCGCTGTAAATATTGCCAGTATTTCATTGCAGTTAGTGGGTCACATCTGGAAAGTGAAACTTAAATAATTAACTAAATGAGATTGCGGGTTTAACTTAACTAACTTAATTTTGGAAATATTATAACTTGGGACACTGTTTGTCCCAATTTTCAGTACACTGATCCCAACCGTTTCTTTTTGAGAATCGCTTCAAAGCGATTAGTTGTTTTCTAATTAGTAAATATACTAATTAGTCAACTAGGAAATGTCTGGTACTCTGAGCCGGCGTGAATGGATATTTCAAGACTAAATTTCTATCGGCTCAAACGTGGCGCTGGTGGTGAGTTTACGAAATGTGTCAAAACAGGATTTTGAACAAAGTTGTTTTAAAACAGGATTTTGAACAAAGTTGTTTTAAAACAGGATTTTGAACAAAGTTGTTTTAAAACATGGTGTTGAACAAAGGTGTTTTGAAATTGGATACGAGCATGCGTAATTCAATCAGTGTTTGTAAGGACTGCTTAAGTTTTTCGTGGGGTTTGATTCCAGTTTTTGAGCAAAAAATGGTGACTAGGTCATTTGTGGTAATTGTGTTGATCTTTGGGGTAGGATTTGGTGAGTAGAAGACGTTGAACAAAACTGCAATTAATTGCGTGGTTTCGCCTCCTCCAACTCCTTGGTCGTTTTTTCTACTAACGTTTACCTGGCCCTAACCTTGATTTTTGAGTGGAAACTTGATGATCATGTGTTGATGATCCTTAGGAAAGTGGACGTAGGTTCCCACGTCAAGTGGAGCTAAGGAGGTGGCAAGAGTTTTGTTCTTCAGTAACAACCTACCCTACAGAACAATGCTTTAGTCTTGGAGAGGTTTTTTGAAATTTCAGATTTTGAAAAGTGATTTTCTAAAAAGGTTTTACTTTTTCTAAAAGTTGCGTTTTCTCATGTTTCGAAACCGACAAGCCATTATTAACCGTCTTCTGCTTCTGCGTGCTTTAGGAAGCCGGAGGGGGTCGCTCCATTCGCATCGACCTTCGGACGTCTCCTTGGATCCAGCACATGCTGCCATTTTGTTCAGGGATTCTCGTGGGGTAAGATTTCTTAAGTGGATTTCTAAATAAACAATTCCTAAGTTTAATCAAAATTTGTTCAAATTGCGAATTTTACTCAAAGTATCAACTTTATGTTCAAATTATCAGTTTATGTTCAAATTTTCAGCTTTTTTCAATTTTTCAATTTGTGAGTTTTTGTGCAGAAGTGCCTGTATTTAACGTTATTTTTTTTTCAAACGTCCTTCACTACAATTAATGAACTTGGGTTTAGAAAGAAAACGAAAGATCCTTTTTATTTGGACTGATTTTGAAAGAGAGTTAATTAGGCGTGTTAATTGGCATCTCTTATTTCTTAGCTTCTAATTTGTGAAAATGTGAAAGGAAAAGAATAATTCGGAATAAATTGAGGCAGGATTATGATTTTGGAATTCCCGAATTTCTAAATTTCAAAAACTCTTTTTTTTTCAATTCGAACTTTTTAAATTATGAGATTTTATGGGGTTATACTAGGTCAAGATTCGATGGAGGATCTGAATTTGTATAAGTTATGTTAACGTCATTTACTCATAAAAGAGTTAATTGCTATACAGTGAACTTCGACAATGTTAATTTCATGTTGGGAGGGAATTTGGCAAACTCGGAAGCGTAGCTGTTTCCGTTTTTTTTATGTTAACGTTATTTTCGTTATTTCGTTTTCTTATCGAATTCTTATTCATTACTGTTCAGTAAATGTTATTCTGTAAGTTCAATTTCAGTTAGATTGATTGGGACTCTCTTTGTTATTTCAGCTTCCACTTTCGGATCCCTTCATTGAGCGGATCCTGAGTCTCTCCTCGGGTAAGTTCTCTTTTTTTCAGCGTTTCAGCGTTCATGAATAATTCACCTTAAACTGAACTCCTTCCGGTTGGCTCTTGAGTAACGGAAACGAAAAGCGCTGTTCGATTTTGCAAATCCTGGACGGAAACCCAAATTGCGTGGGTCGGGTAATTGATTGTTCAATTTTTCTCCGCCAGTACCAGCCAGCATATACTGCCCCAGCATCAGCATTGTGTAGGTAGGAATATCAAAATCCAATTTGTTAGCAGGAGGACTTTGTTTTCGTCGACGGTAAAAAGCCTTCCTTTATTCTCTGAAAGGTGCACTTTATTTTAACAGGAAAATGGAAGGAAATGTTTAAGAGACAAATTGAGTAATCTTGCAAATGTAGAAATCGTGCTGGAATTTCAATTTGGGGCCCTTGAGCCGCCTGGATTTCAAGACGCTGATTCCTGAAATGAAGAAAATTCTTGGAAACTCCTTCAAAACAGAACAGAGCTGTTGTTCAATTTCAGTTAATTCGGCTCAAAATAGTTCCAGAATTTAATCATACCTAATTGAGTTGAGCATCAGCGTCTGATCTTCGTTGCCTAGCAACGGCCTGGATTTGTGTTCCTTGGACACGCATCCAGGACTGATTTGGACATGAAGGAGATATAGGAAACCTGTCTTCACTTGGCACCTTTTGTCCATGTCAGTTGCCAAAAAGTTCCATTAGAGAAGTATTTCCGATGAAATATTTTTTAGCCTGCGAGCTAGACGCCTAGATTCTAGATTTTAGTAACAGTGAAGCCTTGTGTGGTTGCCTTGTGTTTTGCTCCAAGGTGTTGAGGTTCTATGATTAGAAAAACGTTTCTTGAATCTTGCGAAGGAGCAGCCAAGATATTCTTTTGCTTTTTGAGCGTCTTTGGCAAGGAGCAGCGATTAGCGAATGGCTGAGGAGGAGAAGGTGCCTCGTTGGGAAAGGAAGAGATCTTTTTTGTTTGGTTTAGAGATGAGGCAGTGCTGGAGGGAGTTCCACCAACAGTCGAACCTTGGAGGATTAAAAAGTGAAGTAGTAGTAGAAGCGGAGATTAGTTCGATCTTAATTGAACTGCGAGATTAAGTCGACTGTTCATTCATCTTGAGGGATTCAGCGCTCAGCGCTGTTGACAGGGAGGATGTGTTCCCATGGGCCTGGAGTGACATGTGACATGCTCTATTTATCATTCTACTCCACCAACTACGCTCTCCTGTCAATTGACCCCGACGAAGCGATTCACCAAGTTCACGATCTCAGGGAAATTCGTGACTTCGAGGAGACGGAGGAAGTGCGCGAGGTCAATCGACTCCTTCGATGTACCTCTCAAGGCAGGTTGTTCTGTGCAAAAAAAAAAAAGTACAGAGCCTTTTTCTAATGTAACCGTGGCGGCGGCACAAAAGGAGAAAGTTTGAAAAACATCGTGAAATGCTTTCTAAACAAAAATAATTATAATTCAAAGTGTGTCACTCCATGCAATTTGAGCTGTGGTAGATGCGCCCGCTGCTGATTTTTTTTTAGATACAGTTTTAGACTCCCGGTGACATTTTCCCGAACTTTCTCTTTTTGTAGGGAACAAAAAAAATGCTCGGTACTTTTCAGTAATTTTCAATGAAAAGTTTTAAGTATTTTGAAGAAAACTTTTTAAGAATTTTTGATTTGAAGAAAAGTTGGAAGGATTCTTTAGTAAAGTTGTTTTGTTATTGAGAAGTTCTGTGCTTAAGCGTTGTTGTGAGTGGTAAGGCCAACTTCAGTTTTTCAATTGAATTTGGCTCAATGGAAAAATGCGGGGCTAGATTACAAACCGTATATGTTATACGAAAGCATAAGTTTTTGGCTGAAAGCGGTTTTCATTTCAAGGATGAAGCGACGGCGAGCGGTGGAGAATAAAATGAGGTTGTAAATAACGTTTGAAGAGCAGCGTTTGTAGTCCCTGGCGCTAGGGTGGGTCAGCAGCGTCTGTAAATTCGCTGGAGGTGAATTTTTGGTGGTAAAGAAGCGGAATAGGTGAAAGCTGGAAGCGTTCCAGCGCTTCTTTTCTGTGGGTGGGTGGGAAAGCGGTTTTGGGGTGATTTTATTGTGAGCAGATGAGGTAGCATGCGCTTTCTCTTGGAAACTTTCCCTTTTCATTGCATGTACTTTCTCTTCATTCCCGTCTAACCTTGTCCTTATGATATTGATTCACACTGTTTCCTCTCGCCGTTTCCCAAGGGCTTCCAGTGAAATCCACTGTCGTAGCCGAACAGCGATTCTAACCATTTTTTACCAAATAAAAATTATACAGAGCCTTTTTTATACACATTGCTAACTTCAAATGTACAGAGGCTTTCACAAATAACATTTAAAACTGACTCCAAAACCGTAATGTAAAAAATTAGGTTAGTAACATGCTAATTTTACGCAAGACGCTGAAAAGAAAATCCGTTAAACGAAGGATCGCTGATGCAGTGGCAGCGTCAAGTGGGATCATCTTCAATTATGCATGGCACATTTCCATTATGCTGAAGATGCCGTGTGTTCCATTTGGAATAACTTGGCTGAAATGAGCGCTACTGCATATTTTAGACCCCGTAAATCAACCGTGACACTTTTAGTGTCAATGGTCTTAATTTGAGTTTGAAGAGTGTGGTTATGCATAGTAATGAACGAAGTGACGGCAGGAGTGACCTTGGACAAGCGGCCAGAGGCCCAATGTCAATGTGGTATTGGTTAGGGCTGGAAGAGCAGCGTAGGTGGAAGTCTTAAATTATTAGAAATAACCTGTACACGGAAGCGTTGTTGCGCTGACATTTGGCCCATCGGTCAATAGTCCTTCGTCATAATCCCAAAGTGGCCCAGAGTGGGACATGGACATAGACTCTGGACTTGTGTGGACTTATCTTGGCCACTTACGACAGTTGCTGGAGTCATATCTTCCGAAACACTCTGGAACTTCCAGCTCAACTCTTGTCCTGCCTGGACAAAAAATTCCTTCTGGAGAGTAAAGGAGAGGTGTCCAGTCTTCACTCTGCCCTTGGACAGGGCTCCTGGACATTGAACTAGCCACATATTTTCGTTTAGATAAACTTTAGAGAGGTCACTTGTAGTGTCACCGTGTCACTTTTTGGGAAGTGTTCATGTCACATTAGGTGACACTGTCACGGTGGACATATCGTAATCATATCAAGCGTAGGTCATAGGTCAATTTCCTAGATATCACATGCTGGATCCGATTGCAGTTTGCGTGAAAGGTGTTTTAAGAAACATGGTGTTGAGAAAGGTGTTCAAGGACAACTGTGATTGGTGTTTAGAAAAGTGATCATTAGTGGATTAATTTAAAAAAAAGTGTTCTAAAATTAAAAAAAAATTATTGAAAAGGGTTCTTTTTAAAAAAGGGTACTTTTAAAAAAAAGGTGTTTTTTTTTTGAAAAGCAATTTGCGTCCAGTTATGCCTTGGAGAAATCGAAAGCGTCGCGTGTTCCGTGTCTCGAGAACTAAATTGAATCACCTAAATTTCCTCCTAACGAAATCTTGTATTGAATTTACAGAAGATGAGGAGAATGAGATTTTAGTCAAATTTTTTAAATTCCACAAGTGCTATGACCTCATCCCAACCTCTGCCAAATTAGTCGTCTTTGACACGCAACTCCTCGTCAAAAAGGCCTTCTTTGCTCTCGTCTACAATGGTAACCTTCTTCTAAAAAGTTTGAAAATGATGTTCTAAATGTTTTTTAAACAAAGCTGATTGATTGATTTGTGATTGGCTCCTGCAGGCGTTCGTGCCGCCCCACTCTGGGACAGTGAGGAACGGAAGATGGTCGGAATGCTCACTATCACGGACTTTATTCGCGTACTCCATGCGATGTACCATGACTCGGCGGGAGCTGGAAGTAAGTGGATCAGAAACGTTCTCAAAGAATCAGCGATTTCACTGTTCGAGTGCGTGCTAAATCGCGAAGGGTTTTCCAGCGATTAGCTTTGTAGGTTGTGTATTTTGTTCTTTGTTTTCTTCAAAACTTGGCTTCGCTCAAGCTTTTCGTACTTGCAGCGGTGCGACAGTTCGTGCAGGCTTGCAATTTTATTTGGCAGCGACACAGCGAAGAGAAAGAGCAGCGTTTGGTGGCCAAGTTTTGATGAATTTGGACATAAACGTCTATTTTTAGAATTCGAAATGCTGGAAACCCCGCCGCGAGGGATTTAGTTATGATGAGTTATTTAGCTAATGTGTTTTCGAAGGTCATTCGTTAGGTTTGCGAAGTTCTGGTCTTGGATATCTTAATTAGGCTTAGGTTAATTAGTTAATTTTATTTTGCTAATTAGCTTCTTGTGATTTTGAACAGGTAAAATGTCGGAACTGGAGGAGCACCGTGTGGAGACGTGGCGGAAGAGATTTTTACTGAATAAGAAACCGTTGATTTCGATTGACCCCGATTCGTCCCTCTACGACGCCATTTGTTCCCTTGTAAATAACCGAATTCATCGTCTCCCTGTCATTGACAAGCACACGGGCAACGTCCTGCACATCCTCACTCACAAGCGAATTCTCAAATTCCTCTTCCTCTACGTAAGAATTACATGTTTTTAAGTGCTGGAAGGATGATCGCTGAATCAGCGTTGTGATTGTGTCCTTGTTCTGAACAGATCCATGAAATTCCGAGACCCTCCTGTTTGAACACAAAGCTGCGGGAGGTGAAGATCGGGAGTTTTGAGAACATAGAGACGGCGCGGGAGGAGACGCCGATCATCGTCGCCCTTCAAAAGTTCCTGGATCGAAGAGTCTCGGCCCTTCCGATTGTTGACGATCAAAATAGACTGCTAGACATTTATGCTCGATTTGATGTGATTAATTTGGCGGCTGAGAAGACGTACAATAATTTAGATATTACGCTCAAGCAGGTAACTTTCTTGATAAATGATAAATCTGATAACATTTATAATAAGTGATAAGATTTTTTGACAATTGCTGCGAAATTGATTTTTTGTTGTCGGATTTGATTTTAATTTTCGTGCATTTCCTAAAGAGTGGATTTCCCGTAAAATTTCCACTGCCTACTCATTTCCATTTAAAAAAAAATCTTTTTATGTTCATTTTCGGGAAATTTCACTTGGAAGTATTCCAAATTCAAACAGATGTAAGAAATAATTCTTTTGATTTGTTGTTCATTTTGTGTTGATTCATGAAAATGGGCCAAAAATAGCATATTATCTCTGTTATAACTCATCCCAAAATTCAAAAATATGAAGGGCTATAATCATTATAATTCGTTTTTGCAACCGCTTTTGTCAATTTTTTGTAGTGAAGAAGTTTCAACGAAATTATGGATCGTTGTGAGCGAATTATTTTCGTCTAACCTCGAACTTTAATAGGGCTCAATAACGTTTTCGATGAGAGGAATGGGAATTCCTAAATCGGAATATTATCGAGATAGTTTGGGAGTTATCTTAAATCGAAATATTAGGAGATGCTTGGCAGTATCCTAAATCGAAATTACGAGATACTTGGCAGCATCAATAGGTTTTATTATTGATTTGCAGGCTAATGAGCACCGGAATGAATGGTTTGAGGGTGTTCACAAATGTACTTTGGAGGACACTCTGTTCATGATACTGGAGAAGCTCGTGAAGGCCGAGGTGCATCGACTGGTTGTGGTGGACGAGGAGGATCGTGTGGTTGGGGTTATTAGTCTCTCGGATATGCTGGAGGTAATTATCTCCAAATGGAAAAGTACTGTCGCTACTTAATTAGTTGAACAAGCTAAACACTTAAATACTTAAAAGTACTGTCAACCAAACATAATGCTTGATTTGTATGCTTTCCAGTACCTGGTCATGCGCCCCGAACTGAAGGAGGTGAGTGTCGTTGACATTGAGGAGTCCATTCGACACGAGAAGGAGATCCTGGAGAATGGAAAAGCGGCGTTGCTCCAGGCGGAAATGGACCAAATGAGCTATCAAATTGACCCTAAAAGTTTGAAAGACCCGCCCCTTCTCCTCCTCAACGACGAATCAAATGCGGCGGAGCAGAGAGAGAACCCCACCATTTTCGAAGAGGATGAGAAAACGTGACGTGATTGGTCCGGAAGGAAGAGCGAGGATTGGCTGTGCTAAGACTAAATATTTATTGACGCTGGACAAAGAAAGTAGTTAAATGAAAATTAGGCGTTAATTAAAGTTAATTTAATTGAGGCCACTTAAACTAAGAAAGTGGACACTACGGCAGTACCTAAATCAGCGATAGTCAGAGAGACGAGATGGCGATAATTTTTGTTAAAGAAAAAATTGAGTTTTTCACTACATAAGTACCTCAGGAGGTTTAGGGGAATGCGAAATTCCGTTCCAAGTGGTTAGAGTTAAGGCCATGTAATAGTCGCCGTTAGAATTAGTGCGCCGCTGTGGCGGTGAGAGGTCAACCACGTTATGTTTGTTACCATTATTTTGTAGGACTGTTAGGACTTTAACAGTTAAGATTTACAACAACTAAAAAGATTACAGAGTAAGTCTGTTAGTTAATTAGAGTTAATTAAGACAAGCCAATAATTTGTCGTTTAAGTTTCTAATTCTAAAACACTATTAGAGTCATGCACTGTTCAATTTGGTTTTCCGACAATAATGTGATTTTAGCTGAGAGAAATCGGATCTGACGAAACGACAATGTTGATGGACGCATTTACGAGAGGCAGATCAGCGATCAAGGGGTTTTTCGGATAACTTAGAAAACGAAACAAAAAAGAGAAAAAAAAGTGAAGGAATCGTTAACCAAACGGTTTTTTTATTAATGAAAATTAGTGAAATCACAGGAGTGAAAGGAAACCTTTGAAGACTGCATGCAGAGTTCAAAATTTTAAAAAATCTCAATACGAGAAGTTATTGAATTGTTTAGAATTCTAAAAATAAAAAAAAGTGTACGACGCTTTTTTTAAGTACACAATTTAGAAGACGAGGTTTGGATTTACCTGAAAAATGACTTCATTGCAATTAAGCTTGTACTCTTTGATAAGTCTGTGTTTTACAAAAGTGTTGGAAAAAACGTCCTTTTCAAGATGGCGGAGGAGGTTAAAATAAAGGTGAAACAATTTTCGTTTAGAAAAATGTTAGCGGAATTCTTAAAATAAATGACAAAATTCAAATAAAATTAATTTGAATTGATCATAGTGAAGTGGACCTCTAGGAAATTCTTTGTTAGTTACACCAATTACCGTGTGGTCGGTCGTCTGCTAAATGTCAAAGTTCTATTTTTCGTTTCAAATTTTCTATTCCTTAGCGCGAATAAAAGCCTGAAATGATAATTTCAAGGTGAGCAATCTTTCAAGCTGCGATTTTTAATTGATTGACATTAATTTTCTCTGGTACAGATTTCCGCTTGCTTGACAAAAAAAAAGTGATTGAACGATTGATTTTTAAAATAGTAAATTAATAAATTACCACCACGCAGTAACTGTAGTTACATAACGGGATGGATGGACGCGTAAGTAGCATTAGTATTTCTAATGCTAATTAGCAGCGAAGTTAATAATTTAGAAATTAACTATGTTAATTTTAGGATGTTTAGCATAATTAGATTAACCGTATTGCACAATGCACAGGCAAGAGAAGTAAGGTTTTCGTTAGTGTTTTTTTATTTGAGTTGCACGGAATAAGCAACTTTTTTCGTTCCTCTACACAAGCATGTTCTGGTGGTGTAGTTGGTTATCTACGTCTGTCTAACACACAGACGGTCCCAGGTTCGAACCCTGGTCAGAACAATAATTTTTTGATTTTTTTTTTGGTTTTACTTAAGCTTTGAAAATGAAGCAGAATAAATTAAAGAGTTTAAAAATAAATTTTTTATATGTATTTTTAGATACCCTTTCGTGAAGGTCTTTACGTAAAAGATTAATTAAATAATGGGCATACGACGTTATTTTATTAATAGCCCTTAAGTGCTATTTCAGAATTTGCAAAAATATCAGGCGCAGATCATTTGTTAAGTTGTCAACGCCTTCACACCAATTTGTTGTTTCTGCACTTTTCGACTTTTACAAAAAAAAATTGCTAATTTTTTTTTTTTTAAATTTTGGAAATGCGGTTAAGTCAATTATGATTACTGATTTCAGCCGTCCTATGACAGGAAGATTTTCATTACAATAATAATTATTCAAATTAAAGTTTTATTAGAATCCCATATAATTACAATAGGAAATAAATGTCAATTAAATTAATTTGCTTACTGGTTCGAATTACCTTAAGTTTTTCATTTTTAAATATTGAAACTAATTACTTTTAAGCAATTCAGAGGTTATCTGAACAAACTATTTATGTAAAGCGGTGGCTTGGATCTAAAAGCAAAAAATTAATACAACTCAAAATAAAATATTTACAAAGATTTACTAATTAGTTGATTGATTGATAACAATGATCAGTAAAGAAAATTGCAGAAATTAAACTAATTAGTTGATTGATTGATGATTGTCAAAAAAAAAAATTACAAGGTACGTTTTTAAGAATTTATGTACAAAATAGCACCTTCATTCTAATCGCTGCCTGCATTCAAATCGCTCTAGCATTTTCAAATAAACTTTTCTGATTCTATTCAGCCGCAGCTCATTGCCTCTTTACAAAATACTTTAATACTACTTTAAAGTGCTTACTAAAATCAAGTTAATTAATCCAAGTTTTTGTCTTCTTCTAATTGATTACCATAATTTAGACCGAATACATTTTTTTGCCTTATTTTCTATTCCGAAGCCCAGCAAAGCAAGAAATGCCACCTAGAGGTCGTAGAAAATATAAATTTGATTTGATTTTTTAAATTGTGAAGAGAGATTTCATTTGCATTATGAAATTTTGAAGAGAAAAATTAAAGTTTTGATTAAAAAAAAAATTCTATTTTGAAAAATAAAGCGTCATTGGAAGTATGAAAAAAATCGAGCTGAAATCGCTTCTGAACGTTTCATCTATTTTTCATTCTGTTTCTGAACCAGGAAAGAATTTGCACCAATCAAAAGACAAGAGAATTTCACATCGAAAAAAAAAATGGAAAACGCTCATTTTTTTTTTGAAAAAGTTTAATTATGTTGTCACGAGGGCGCATGCGTAGGTTAAAATGAGGTCAATGACCTTTAGCGCCTCCAGACGCAAAACTTTTCAAATAAAAGATCTTCGAAATTGATCACAAAGGAAAAGTTGTTCGGGAATTGGCAATAAAATTGCTGAATATTGAAAAAGTAGGATATGCGATTTCCGCCAAAGTACTTGCAAGTATCTCCTAAAACGTGTTTTTTTCTTAAGTGTTTTTTTTTCAAACTTCGGATTCAATTAAAAAAGCAAGGAGGCGGGGAAACTTTTGAAAGTTTTAGAAGTGGCCTTCTCCTCCGGAGTGACACTTGAGTGTGTCGGGGGCCCTTGAAGGGTCCTTCAATGGTCGTCAAGGGGACTCATTTGATCGTCGTATCTCGAGGACGAAGGGATGAGAGGGGGCCCTGAAGACGAGTGCGAGGCCTTCCGCGTCTTCTTGTCCTTCAACTCCGCCATAAAGCTCTTGACGACGTACAAACAGTAGATTTTGTACAGTAGGCTCCCGAGGAAGAGCACGCTGCAAATCCACGTCGCGATTTTGTGTGGGATCACTGTAGCAAAGAACGCGAAGAGCCCCACCTCCAGCAGCATCAGCATTATTTGCACAATGAACCAAACTTTGCAGTGCGTCAAAAGTCGCTGAAAATACAAAAAAAAGAGCTGAATTACTGTTCAAAATAATGTTCAAACAGGTTTGGAACAGCAGTCTTCTAATAGTCCTATTTACAAAGTTTAACATTTTTCAGGATGCCAGCCGATTTTGTTTGTTTACGCTTTCGCTTCAGTCTACAAATCCTATCATCCGCACTTAAAGTGTAGACGTAAACAAAATAATCCAATGGAAAGTATTTGATAGCCATAAGAATTCATTTAATAGAAAATTTCCCCAAAACACTAATAACTGGAGCTTAGCATATGGTCATTTGCTAAATTTGAAATTTTTCATAGAGATAAGTCATAGAGATTCATATAGTCATTTGCGCTGCAAAAGAGGAAAGCAGAAGTGCAGTGGAAAGCAGACAACTTCAAAAGAATTCAAATTTAGCAAATGACCATAAGGTAGTTGGTATTCGGCGTGTTACAGAAGTGGATAAAAATTGAAACATTCTTAAGAGTTTTTGAAGTTATTCTGCAAAAATAAAGTATTTTGGAAACTTTCACAGCAAAACTCAGTTTTCGGTGTGCGTTTCCGAAGTTTTTCGGTGACTTTTCGATGTAAGCTTATACTTTTTCGATGTAAATTCGGGGTGCGTTTTCGATGTAATGTTTTTGGCTAATGTAAACAAAAATATGTGGCCGATGCGTGGCGTGACCCTTCCTACGATTTTACGCAAACTACAATTTAGCGTGCTACGTAGAAATTAAAAACGTTTTGTAACTGACCTAATTCTAAGTTATTGCGTTTTTTTTTTCGAAAAGGGCATCAGCCAAGGTCATTA
>VYYI01000355.1:0-33858 GCA_021029175.1 Bilobella aurantiaca | reverse complement strand
TTTTTTTTTTAAATTTCATAATAAAATTCAATTGCTTTTTCAATAGAATACAGTCGCGTGTTTCTCACTGGTGACTATGGACGCTATGTGTATTGTGGTGACAAGCAGTTTCGACTCCTCCTAGAAGGGCGTGGCGACTCTTTTCTGCGTCACAATGGTACTTGCGTTAATATTGAATGGACGCAGAAAAATTTCTTACGATTGATTTTGCGTTATTCGATCAAATAAGGCTACGAATTCGTAATCGAAGACATCAAGGACGTTCTCAAGCAGCACGAAGCCGTGGACCATGTCAACATTTTCATGTTTCATCCTGGAAAGCCTGATCAGGTCAATGCTGGGTAAAATCGCTGAAATTAATCGCTGTATTTTACAAGCGCTGTTTCACGATTTTAGGCGGTTTTAGCCTTTGTCCTTCCCAAAGCCAACTACGTAGGAAAGCTAACAAACGCTGACGTAATGCGATATTTGAAGGAGAAGGTACCGAGCTTCATGGTTCCGACGGTTCGAGTCGTGGAATCGTTTCCGGTACTTGCCAACGGTCGCCTCGATCGCCACCAACTCCTCAACGACTACTTGCTCGGGAGAGAAAGCGGTAACTTTGTAAATCGCTGAAAAGCGCTGATTAAAAAATTCTGGGAAGATTTCATATCTTAGGGTTTGATGACTGGGGGAAATTGAAAATGAAGAATTCTGACGCTTTGGAGGCTGGAAAGATTCTGCTGGAAGCGCTCTACAAATTCTGCTCAATTCCAATCAAGCTTTCGATTCGATCGCTGGATTTGTCCTTCTACGCTCTTGGTGGAACGTCGTGCAATTCCATCGCTGTTGTTCTCTACTTGAACAAGATGGGATTTCCAATTTGTCAGTACACAAAGCGCTTTGATCTAATTTGTTTTGTGGTTGCTTTTAAAGCGATTCTCTTTCGCAGCGATTCAAGACTTCATTGGAGCGGAGAGCCTGGAGGACTTGATTAATTTAATGGAGAATCGAAAGACGCTTCAAAACTTCCGGAGAACCAATCAGGGCCCCTCAGAAACGCTTGACACGACGCTGCTCCAACTCCTGGTGGCTGATTCAAGGGCAAAGAAAATGTACACCACCAAGTACATGGAGGGGAAGCATCATCGTGACGCTGCTCAGTTTGTGCAAAACAAAATCTCTTTAATTAAAAAAAAAACTTTTAAAACGTCATTTAAAAATTTTAATTATACAACGGTGTGGCGTCCAATTTAATTTTTTTCAAACAGGATTATAATTTCAAAATTTTTAATCGGCGTCTTAGTTTTTCATTTTTTGACCCACGCGTTATAATTTTTTTTTTTAATGGCGTTTTAATTCTGAATTTTTTAACTAAATATCAATCATTTGTTTTTTTCAACGGCGTCTGATCTTACTAGAATAATTTCTACAACGTATGTCCACCACGGTGAAATCGAGAAAATTGCAATGGTGTCAGAGGAGCAGCTCACGTCGTTTTTGAACGCAAATTGGGAGAAAATTTTGGAACAGCAAATGAGCATTGTCGTGATTCGGAATCAGGACGTTCGAATGGTCGGTGCTGCCCTCTGCTACGACTTCTTCACTGACATTTCTACAGAGTCTGCTTCAGGCCAATTGAAGTACGTTCTCGAGTTTGGACATGAAATTAAAGGGCAGGTTTTGTAAGTCTCCTTGAATTTTGAAAAATTTTAATCACAAATTTTACATTTTTTTTTGAAAAAATAAGAAGACTTTAATTTTTCAAATTTTTTTTTTTTTTGCACTGAAGAGATAAGCTGGGCGTTCAAGAAGCTGCCAACGAAATTTTCGAGTGCTTTATGATGGGCACGAGTTCGATTCTCAGTCCCGGAGAAAATGTTCGTGTCATCGTTCTCATGATCAACGAAATTCTGTCACGAGCAGCTTCCGACGGATTCAAATCAGTGTTCATCGCTTCCACAAATCAGCTCATTCGGGTAATTTTTACACACCAATATATCGACTCATCATGAAATTTTTTAAGTATAATTGAATTTTTTAAAATTTGGTTACAAAATGATGGGTTTTTTAAATTTTTAAATATAAAATTTTGATGGAACTAGGATCTTCTGCTGGAAATTTATGAATTCAAATTGCTGGACGACTACGTAGTGAACGAATACGAGGAAAGTGGGATACGCCCCTTTCATTTGGCTCCGGGAACGCTCACCATGTCATCGTTCCACAAAATTCTAAAATCAGCCTCAATCCAAAATGATGTGAATCCAAGTTCAAATGTTGACAAACAATAAAAAAGGCTCTGTACTTCTGTATTTCAATGAAATAAACATTGAGCAAAGGTGGAATCCTCCATGAAACACTCGCTAAAGCAACTTTCCACAAAATTTTAGAAGTCGAATCGAATTCCAATATATGAATCAGGTTCAAAATGTTGACAAACAATCAAAAAAAAAAATTTCCCGAAAATAAAACTTGTTTTAACATTATTTCAAATGAGGAGTAGTAGCTGCCAGAGGGCCTGGCCAAGCAGGTACATTTCGTGAGCCACCCAAACGGGTACCCAGGTGACCCACCCAGGTACCCTTTGCGAATGATGAAGTTGAAACGAAGTAAACAATTTTAAATTAATTGGAAATTGAAGTGCTAAACATTTACAATTTTCATCACATCAAAGAGAATTTTGACGCTGACCCATGATATTTAGGCAAAAACAGGTTTATTATAATTAGAAAAGTTAAAAATGAAAACCGGAATCATAAAAAAATGGTGATTAGCGAAAGCCGTTTAACGGCATATTTTAAAATCAAGAATTAAAATTTTGAAGATAATTGGACACATTCATTGTTTTCAACTCCCGGAAAATACTGTCTGTATTTTTTTGAAATAAATATTATGAAATACTGTTTGACTTACTGACTGACTGACTGAAATACTGAAAGTTGTGAGAATGACATAACTTCAAAATTTGATCGAAGAAATAAGGACGCCATTTGTGATAGGCTGTCAAAGGTCACGCATGCGCCTCTTGCAGGAAGAAAGTTCAAAAAAACATCTTTCAAAACTAGTTTGAAAGTATTTAGGTAAACGTGAAAAAAAAGTTTGAAGCCCATGAATTACAACAGTAAAACAGCATAACATTACGTTCTTTATGCATAAATCCGGTTTTTGCCCAAAATCCAATCAAAAAAGGTTAAAATCCTCGAGACACCCATAACTGCATCCAAAGACATCCATCAAAAGCTTCATCGCCATTTTTTCAACCATCCTTTTCCTACCCTTTGCTTCAGTCGCCCATTGGCCAAAGAATCGCTTGGATTGGCTGTTGAACTCAACGGTTCTGGAACTGTGCCAACAATTTGGCTAATAGTGAAGCAAAATGACGTCCTTCTGGGTTAGCAACTTTTGGTGGCTCCGGATCAAGGGCACGGTCATTCCAGCCATTTGGTGGCAAGTCACCTTTCTTGTACTTTACACTGGCGCTGTCGTCGCACTCGACTCCTTTGTGCCACGGTTCAAAATCGAATTTCCCGTGACGCTGATTACGATTGTCGGCCTTGTTGTGTCGCTTTTACTGGCGTTTCGAACTAATAATGCTTACGACAGGTATTTTCAAATTCAAAACACGGTGTTCGAAAAACTCAATTTTGAAACAGCGCTTTAAAAAAAAACACCAAAACGCTTCCAGATACTGGGAAGGCCGAAAGCTGTGGACTGCCATGATCCAGGATGTAAGGAAAATGACTCGAGCGATTTGGCTCGGAGTCAACGTCGATGACCACGGGAAGCAGAAGCTGACTTCGAAAGCGATTGTCGAGCGGCGCTCAGCGCTGAATCTCAGTTTGGCCTTCGTAATCGCTGTCAAGCACTACCTCCGCGATGAGTACAGCTACGACTACCCTGATCTAAAGGACTTCATCCGCCATCTTCCACGGTTCAACACCCCGAGTTCAAATATGCCGCTTGACGTTCAGCTCAAAATTCAAGAGGAGCATAAAAAGACGAAAATGGCCTTTGACTTTGCTACTCCAACTAACATTCCAATCGGTAAACGCTGATTTCTATATTTCAGTCAATCAATTTGCATATAAAATCAGCGATTTCTTTCAGCGATTACTTTCATTTTCAGAAATATCGTACTACTACATGTCCTACGTCAACTACTTGGACGAAAACAAGTTGGCAGAGCGCTGGGCCTTGGATGCGATTAGAAAATGTATGGTTCGATTTTGTCAGCGCTCAAAACGAAATTGAAATTGTGTTTTTAAATTTCAGCGCTCTTCAGCCTGGTAGACATTTTGAGTAACTTTGAGCGAATCCTTCGAACGCCGATTCCATTGGCCTACTCAATTCACTTGAACCAAGTTGTGTGGCTCTACCTGCTGGCGATTCCGTACCAAATCATCCATCAATTGGGCTGGTTCACCGTGCCCGTTGTCGCCATTTCCGGATTCTGCCTCCTCGGAATACTGGCAATTGGCCAGGAAATCGAGAACCCGTTTGGATATGACGCCAACGATTTGGTAATCGCTGAAAAGTTCAAAGCAATCCAGCGATTTGGTGTGCTATAATATGATGTAATGTTTAGCCTTTGGATGACTTCTGCGACGTGATTCGTCGAGAAATTGAAGTGATTGTGGGGAATCGCTTGCCGCTAGCTGAGGACTGGATCTTCTCCGACGACAACTACCCGCTGGGTCCAGCGTTTCCGCTCAGCGCAAAGCAGTTGGCTGACAAGTCGCCAGATGAAGTACTGCGCATTCTCGCTCGCATCCCATCCAGCACCGTTGGAATCGAACTCACGGGCGACAAGGCGCCGCAGAACACGTCCTACGGAACGACGGGATATCAGCGCCTCGGCTAATCGTGCGTCAAATTTACAAGCACATGCGCATTCCGCTAAATCGAAGACAACTTTGATGTAATTTACAAAATTGACTATTTAGAAAATGTGTTCGAATTCAGCTCTTTGAGCCCAACTAAAATCATGCAAGTTTTCAGCGAGTAACACTTCAATTAAAAAAGCATTGCAACTCAAATGAATAAACAAATTAAATTTTTTAAATGTATGTTATCTTAAGGAAAATAAAAATAATGTGTAAATATGTAGCTGAAGGTGTTTCAAATTTTGAGGTTCAAATGTACAGAGCCTTTTTTTTGTAGCGACCACAAAGAGAAAGTCCTGAAACTTATCGCAAGACTGGAAACTGAAATTTGAAAAATGTGTATTATGTATTTTTATGAAAGGCTCTGTATATCAGCCAGGTTTTTCCTTTTGATATCATATTTCGTTTTGAGTAAATTTGTCAGATCAAATGTCAGCGCGAATTCGCAACTTTCCTGATGACTTTGACGGGAAATTGTTGCGGTGAACGTGCCTCTACGCTTCCGCCCTTTCTGCGAATTTCATAAGAACCTGAAATTAATTTTATGCAGAGTTAGCATATGTAATCATAACCATTGTCAAATTATGGACTTGACACAAATGAGCGTAAATTGAGCATAACGAAGTCTTTCCGTCGAGTTGCAAAATCACTGCATTCGAGCACTGGTTCACAAACATAAAGTACCTCTTCAAGTACCAGCGCTTTTGAACCAATAGAAATTCAGTATTCCAGAAACCATAAGGTTTACTTTAAGATGATGAAAATCCCAGGCGAAATTCAACCGGTGTACGGCGCAGTTGGGGAAGGTACAAAACAAAAACAATTATATTTCGCTTTATTTGTAATTTTACAAATAATTTTTATTTGTAACTTCTTTTTTTTCGAAATTCATACAATTTTTTTAGATAACACAAATTCAACGCTTCATGGAGAGATTCGACCGTTTCCAGGAAATGCTTCAACGGTGGAATACTTCCAGCATTTTCTACGGGAATCGCCTGCTTCCCACTCAAAGACTGCGCTGTTTTTCGAGGAACAAATCATTTCCTTTGAAGAGCTGGACTTGACTTCAACGAAACTAGCACTGGCAATTGGGAAGCGCATTGAGTCGAAATCGCTGCAAAATCGAAATCCGGATCAAGACTGGGTCATTACCCTCTGCCTTCCGCCCTCTCCCAACTTGATCTCCGCCATCTTTGCCATTCACAAATTGGGCGCTGCCTATGTTCCAATTGACAATACATTTCCAGAAAATCGGGTTCTGAGCATGGTCGACAGTTGCAAACCGGTTCTGGTCATTTCCGACTCCGTCGCTTCCACGGTCTCCAAGTTTGACGCCGTGGCGAATCAAACAGAAGTGGTGACGCTGAATGACCTCTTGACCTCGGCAGGTCAGCTTGACGCTGAGGATGTGACTCTGTTACCGTCTGAGGTCAAAACGATGTCACAAAGGGTGGCCATCGTTTTGTACACAAGCGGAAGCAGTGGTACTCCGAAAGGTGTACGCCTCCGGCACAGGTATGAAAATCGCTGAAAATTGCACTCATCGGCCATTTTTCTTGAAAAATATCATGAAAACGCTGCCAATTTTCAGTGCCATCATGAACCGACTCCACTGGCAGTGGGAAACGTTTCCGTACTCGGATACTGAAAAATGCTGTTTTAAAACAGCGCTAACGTTTGTTGACTCCGTCGCTGAAATTTTCGGGCCGCTTCTGCGCGGACACGCTATCAATATCTTTTCAAAACTGATCGTTTCCAATCCAAATCTACTAATTAAAAAAATTGAAGCGACGGGAATTACACGAATAGTCGTTGTTCCGTCGCTCCTTCGAGCGCTGCTCTCGACGCTTGACCTTCTGAGGTCAGACGAGGTCAAAGGCGCTGAAAAACTGAACAGCGTCAAACTTTGGGTTTGTAGCGGGGAAACGCTTCAGAAAGATCTACTCGATGACTTCTTCGCTCAATTTCCCACTGGAACCACTTTGGCCAACTTCTATGGCTCTACCGAAGTCATGGCTGATGTAAGCGCTGAAATATTTACGAGCGCTGAAAATGTCAGCAAGCAAGTTGACGGAAGGCATGTTCCCATTGGTTCGCCGATATTCAACACGGTTCTGTACGTTTTGAGCCCGGAGATGAATGTGGTGGCGCTTGGGGACATTGGGGAGCTATATGTCGCTGGATACAACTTGTGCTCTGGATATGTCGGAATCGACAACGCTGACAAGCTAGTTCCAAATCCATTTTCAAAAGAAAATGGTTTGCTTTAAAATTTTCTAAAAATTTTGAAAATTTTTTAAAAACCAACTTTTTAAAACAAAAGGTTTTGACATTCTGTTTAAAACGGGAGATTTTGTTCGGATTGGAGAACAAAATGGACGGCGCACCTTGTTCTATGAGGGTCGCAGTGACTCTCAGGTCAAAGTTCGAGGTCAGCGAATCGACCTCAACGAAATTGAAACGGTGCTCAACGGTCACGGTGACTTGATAAACCGTGCGTTTGTACTTTGTCACAATGCTGGAAAGGAAGATCAAGTAATCAATGAGCCATCTTTTCATTTTTCACGGTTCTTGACCTTTAACCTTTTTTTCTGCTAGGCAATAGTTGCCTTTGTAGTTCCAGCGACACAGAATGTCACAGCGGAACAAATTAGCGCTCGAGCGAAAGCATCGCTGAAACCATACGAAATCCCAGAAATTAAAACAATTTCAGATGTGCCTCTTCTCGTCAACGGAAAAATGGATCGGCAGCGATTGCTTTCGAGCTTTGAAGCTGACAGAAACAAAAATGAAAAGCGTAAAGCGATTTCAGAAATTCTTTTCGATTCAGCGATCTACAGTTATAAATGCTGGTTAATTTCCAGGCGACAACGAAGAAGCCTTGACGTTACCTAACATTCCAAGCGATTTAAAAGAGCAAGCGCTTGCGCTGATTAAGTCAATTTCTGAAGTGACACACGCTTCGCAGAGGGATATTGCGGAGAATTTGAATGACTCGTTCTTCAACCTCGGTGGAACATCGCTGAATTCCGTTTCGGTTGTCTCTAAACTTCGAATGAAGAAGTTCCACATCGGTAACTTTTTTGAAATTCGAATTGGTACCAAAGAGTCTTAAGCAATTAGTTACATAAATTGCAAAATTGTGAGGTTTGATTATTTTTCAGCGCTTGATGATTTCGTGAGGGCTGGAACGCTTCGTGAAATGGTGAACAAAATTAGACCAATCGCTTCTGGCGCTGGTCCAAGTGTTTCAACTGTCAATACAGAAGAAACACATGAAGATTTCTACGCTGAATTTCTTTCGAAAGATGACATGAAAGATGCCAGCGAGTAAGGCGTATACTTATTAAACTAATCGAATAGTAATTTTTAAAAAATTGAAATTCAAAATTTTGTATTTTTTTTTTCACAGAATAATAGCCTACAGCTTTGCACGCAAAGGTGATTTAGAGGTGTACACAAACGCGTCGTTCCAGGACTTCAGAGAATTGATAATCAATTTGTATCCAACATTACTGGAGAAGGGACTGAGGTCAAATCAGCAAAAAATTCTGCTTTCAAAATTTGGAAAATAATGTTTTCAAATTTTTTTTTTTTTTTTTAATTTCAATAGCTTCATCGTTCGACGGAAGTCTGACAAGCAGGCTGTAGCGACTGCGCTGAACTTTGACCTCGCTGATGAACCGGAAAGTGTGGAGGCCGCGGCGGGCATTGCAACTGTCCTCGAATTTTTAGAAGTTATAGAAAGTCGACAAAGGTGAAAAAAAAATCTGTTTTACAAATTACAAAGCGATATTTTCAGCGATTTTGTATTTTGTAAGCGCTGATTTCAGTAATTCTATAGCCCACTTTACCGAAGTTAGCTTATATTGAAAACGCAAAAGAACGGTAGAAAAAAAACTGATGAGTAGTATAAGATGCTTTTCGCCGCATCTTTTCAGCGTTTCTATTTATTTAAAAATGCCTATTTTCAGCGATTTGAAAATTGTAGGGAGAAGCTACCCAAGGGAATGAACAAAATTATGCACTCGTTTATGATGGGAACGCACGAGAGCGTTTCAGTAGCGGAAAACGTGCCACTCGTAACGTTTATGGAAAAGGAAATCACGCGTATAGCCAAAAAGAGAGGGTTCCTTGGAATCATGACCACAAATACGAATCCTTTGACAATGGTAACACTGAAAAACATTAGCTTAAAATCGCTGCAAAACAGCTAAAAAGACTGATCTATATTTGCAGCAAGTTTGCTCTGAACTGCTGGGATACGAAACGCTGATTGAGTACCAAGTGAACCAGTACCAGGCTTCCGATAGCTCCAAACCCTTCAAATTGGCCCCGGATTCACAAATTGTGAACTGCTGCTGGAAACAATTGGAGCTGGAAGGGATTCCAGCGTTTCCAGCGTCATCATAAATATGTTCAAATTAAATATAAACCACAAACTTTAGTACCAATTGAAAAATAAGAAAACTCTGCTCTTCATGACATTGTGACGAGATCACGGCACCGTTGCTAACGGTCCTTAGCAACACTAAAGTAAACTTGATTTAGCACTCGAAAAATATTCAAAACTTTTTTTTTTTAGAAAATGGGATTTGTATTTTGAAAATCCGTTTCAATTTTAAAAAGATGTAGAGCGCTGAATTCAAAGGCGAAATTAGACCAACCAAAATTTGACAGTTTCAAAATGGCCTTAGCGCTCCCTTCAACGCTGGCCGAAGGGTGCAGGGGTCAATGTAAATTATGAAATATTTGCAGTACTTAAACAACTTCAATTGCAGCACTTAAATTGAAGTACTCTAATTAACCTTGTGTGTCAGGCAAACTAAATTGTATCATGCAAGGGCCCTCACGGCCTTTCCCCGGAAATGCTTCCACGATGGAGTACTTCCGAACGTACTTGAGCGAGTACTCGATCCAGGCCAAAGTGGCCCTTATTGACGACGGACGGACAACGACCTTCGGTGACCTGGACAGGATTTCCACAAAGGTCGCCCTGGCCATTCGGTCACTTGTCAAGGAAAAGGAGGTCAAAAACTACAACCCCAACAGCGATTGGGTCATTGCCCTCTGCCTGCCCCCCTCCGAAAACTTGATCTTCGCCATCTTTGCCATCCACAAACTGGGCGGAGCCTATGTGCCCATTGACCACACCTTCCCGGAAAACAGGGTCATCGGCATGGTCACCAGTTGTAGACCCATCCTCGTCATTTCGGACTCCCTCGCGTCCACCCTGTCCAAGTTTGAGGTCGTCCTGGACCAAACGGAAGTGGTGACCTTTGATGACCTTTTGGCCAGGGCCATGAAAATGGAGGCCCGTAAGGTCGTTCCCTTCTCGTCCAGTGCAAGGACAATGGCGGAGAGGGTGGCTGTCATTCTGTACACGAGCGGAAGTACTGGAACGCCAAAAGGTGTCCGGTTGAAGCACAAGTGAAGTCAAAACTTCAAAATTTTGAAATTTCAAAATCTGCGAATTTTTGTAATTTTGAAGAAAAGTGTTGAAATGAAATGAAAACCTTTTAGTACCATCATGAATCGCTTATCCTGGCAATGGGAGACGTTTCCGTACCATGAAACGGATAAATGCTGCTTCAAAACAGCGTTCACGTTTGTTGATTCCGTACCTGAAATATTTGGGCCGCTTCTGCGTGGTGTGGCAATCAACATCTTTTCAAAATTGATTGTGACAAATCCGAATCTGCTAATTAAAACGATCTATTCTGCTCAAATTACGCGAATCCTCGTCGTACCATCGCTGCTTCAAGCGCTACTTTCAGCGCTCCGCCTCCTTGATGACGATGAGGCTGGAACGGGGCGAGAGAAGCTAGACAGCATTAAACTGTGGGTTTGCAGCAGCGAAGCGCTACATCACGAGCTCGTCGACGAATTTTTCCGAGAATTTCCTAATGCAACGCTATGCAATTTCTATGGAAGTACAGAAGACATGGGAGATGTGGCCTACGACATTTTTGCGTCTGCGGCAGACGCTGATCAAAAAATCGATGGATTCCATGTGCCGATTGGTTATAAAATCGCTTATGAAAACCGTGTTTTTAAAAATGTTTAGAAAAGTTTTTGAACATGTTTTTTTTAAATGTCAAGGTGGACCAATATTTAACACAGTTCTCTACGTGTTGAACGAGCAAATGAACCTGACGCCAGAGGGCCAAATGGGAGAATTGTATGTCGCTGGATACAATCTGTCTTCTGGATACGTTGGGCTGGAAGATTCGACTAAATTTTTTGAGAACCCTTACACAAATACATTGGGTAATTTTTTTAAATTTCAGCGATTTATTAAAGCATTCAAGCGCAAGTATAGAAGGATTGTAAAGAAAATAGCCTTGATTATAATTTCAACGCCGCGCAGGATTCAATCGTTTGTACAAAACTGGCGACTACGTTCGAATCGGTACCAAATATGGCCGCCGAGCGCTCTTCTATGAAGGTCGAAGCGATACCCAGGTCAAGGTCAGAGGGCACCGCGTGGACCTCAACGAAATTGAGTCAATTCTCAACGGTCAAACGGCGCTGATTGCGAAATCAGTTGTTCTTTGCTTTAACCCAGGAAAGGAAGACCAGGTCAATTTCAAAAAAAAATTTTTTTTAAGTTTTTAAAAAATTAAATTTTGAAAAAAAAATTTAATACTTGAATTCGTTTTTTAAAACATGGCTTTCAGGCCTTGGTTGCCTTCATTATTCCAGCGACACCGGAAATCACGACGCTTCAAATCACATTAGCAATGAAAAGTACGCTGAAGCCGTACGAAGTGCCTGAAGTGAAGTTCATTTCAGAAGTGCCACTACTCCTCAACGGAAAGATTGATCGACAGAAGCTCCTGAGCCATTTCGATGGAGACCGGAAGCGAAACGTTGACAGTAAAACGCTGATTTTCATTACACAGTGTAAAGTATAGTGGAATTGCAAACTTACTCTGCAGATGTGTGCGGAGATCCTTGGAGTATGCTCAATGTGCCGAACGAGCACATCGAGCAGGCCAAAGCGCTCGTTCAAGCCGTTTCGCAAGTCGTTCACCTTCATCAAGCCGATATCATTGACAATTTTGACGAGTCGTTCTTTAACCTCGGCGGAACATCGCTGAATTCAGTTGTCGTTGTGACCAAGCTTCGGTTGAAGAAGTTTCATATCGGTAAGATATGTCGTTTCTTAACGGCTTGAACGTAGCCGATTGTGACATTGTCACGGTTTGCAGGGCTGGAGGAATTCGTTTCAGCGAAATCGCTGCGCGCAATGGTGCCGAAAATAGCGTCAACCCTTCCAAACAAGGCGGGAACCATAAACACTGGCGGACACAAGCACCACCAAAAGTACTACTCGGAGTTTCTGGCCACATCGCACGAAATTGAAGCGACTGCGTAAATGTTCCAATTACGATTTGTCGCTGCTAATGCGCTATAAATTAACGCTGCTTTCTTTTTAGAATAATCGCTGATAGCTTTTCCAGAAAAGGCGATTTAGAAGTTTACACAAACGCTTCTCACCAAGATTTCAAAGAGCTGATGCGAACAGTTTACCCAATGTTGCAGAAGAAGGGATTTAGGTAATTTTAAAATTGACTGAAATTGCAATTTGCATAATCAGCGCAAGCGTTTTAGTTTCATTGTTCGCCGTCGAGAAGACAAAAAGACCGTGGCGGTGGCCTTGAACTTTGACCTCTACGACGAACCCAAAGGCGTACCCGCTGCGCCTGGAATTCAAACCATATTTGACTTTCTGGAATTCGTAGAAGCTCCACAGCGGTGACGCTTCAAAAAATGTCAGCGATTATGCACACTTTGGGAAAAAGAAGGTCATTTGTTAATAGGTCGAAGCTGCCAAAGGGTCGCAAGAAAGTTCTGCACAGCTACATGATGGGGACGCACGAAGTTGTGACGGAGGCGGACAATGTGCCGTTGATAACGTTTGTGGAGGAGGAAATGACGCGGATCGCCAAGGGCAAGAAGTTCCTTGGAGTCATGACCACAAACACAAATCCATTGACAATCGTACGAAGCGACTTTTTAAAATCGCTGATTTAGCGAAAACGCTGATTGTTAAAACGTTTTAAGCAATTGTGCTCGGAATTGCTGGGCTACGAGACCTTGGTGGACTACCAAGTGAATCAGTACACAGAGTCGGATGGTTCGAAGCCCTTTCGCTTGGCTCCAGATACGCAGTTCGTGCGCTGCTGCTGGAAGCGCCTTCAAGAGGAAAAGAAGGCTCCACCTCCAACGGGAGTCTCCACCGCTGAATTGTTCAAGGCTGCGTAGCCACGTGCTTTTTTTAATTGATTTCAAATACTTTTTCAAAATTACTTAACTATACAAATTATATCTTAACCACACACTAAATTAATAAACACTTTTCCGCCTTATTATCACGTAATTCAAGTTGTCAAATAAGCACTTTTTTATTATAATAGTAACTGCACCTATCGTCTTCGATTTTGAAAATAGGAATTATGTGCACTTTCACTTTATGAAATGCTCTGTACTTTCACTTTTTGAAATGCTGTGGAATTTTAGTGTGTGAAGTACCTTGTAATTTTAATGGCAAGTAACTACTGTGGAACTTTCTAAATTACAGAATAAATGACAGATAAACGTGCAGAGTAGACGCCGTTCATATTAAAAGAATTCGAAATTGGACCTCTACCTATTCGGAATCCTATATTTAGTCCTTAATGGCGTCTAACTTTAGCAAAATTAAAAAATTTCACTTTTCGACTTTCACCACGCTTTTTTCGACTTTCACCGGTAATTCAGGTGTTTTATTTTTCTGAATCAATGCAGAAATAGTTCCTAGCGCTAGTAAAAAAAAATAATAAACAGAAATGAAACGCATTGCGAGAAAAATGTCTGACTTTTCGAAAACAACTGTTTTTGCGACAATCGTTTCATTTTCTTGAAACGGCTTTGAGGTCTATCTAAGGTCTATCTATCTAACTAATTTGAATTTTATAATTTCAACTTTCACAGTGATTGTAGCTACTTCCACCGTGATTTAAGAATATTTTTTGTTCTGAATCAACCCAGAAGCAATTTATACAGCAAATAGGGTTAAATTATTTTTAAAAAATTGAAATTTCTCTTTTAACTTTCACCTCACTTTTCTCAGCTTTCACTATGAATCAAGAGGCTTAATCTTCACAATCAATGCTGAACTATTCCCTACTGCTAGTAAAAAATTAAGAAAAAATAAAACGCATTGAGCGACCAAACTTTAAAATTTTGAAGGTTCTATTCATTTCGAGATTTTTCCATTAAAAGGCGTCGAAATCTAACAAATTTCACAATTTCAACTTTCATCAACACTTTCTACCGTGCACATTTCATTGCGTTTACCTTACGCAACGTAATAGTTTTTACATTGTATTACATTACGAAAAAACATAACACCTGTATAACAGTGAAAGTAACTGTAAACGTTTTCAAATAATAGTTTGCGTTTTTGTGGAAAGAAAAAAATACAACACTTGACGCCATTCATTATTTAATCAATTTGAAATAGAGGCATTTGTCATACAAATGGTTATTTTATTTCTAAGTGGCGGTTAGTTTTATAAAATTTAAAATTTCAACTTTCACCGTGCGTTTTACGACTTTCACCGCGATTAAAGTTGAAATGTTGTTCTGAATCAACTAAGAACGATTCAACAAAACAAAAACTAAAATGAACTTTTAAAAGGTCAAATTTTGAAAAAAAAAATCGAGGCCATAGCTTTGTTGTTTTTACAAAAAAAAATCGGAGTTGTTTTCTTATTTAATTTTAATGCTTTTTACTTGATTCACGACATTTTTCAAGATTACTTGATTGTAAAATTATAACTTAACGACACACAAAATTAATAAACGGAATGAGCTGCCCCGGAACGTTTCGTTTCTGCCCCCACGATCCGTCTTAGTTGCTAGTTCCACTGCTCGTACCTTGCTCTTGAGAGGCTGTAAACAAAGTAAACAATTAGTGTTTACATTTTGTAAACATTTTTTTTCTGGTAAACATTTACCCTTATAAACGTATTCCAAGGAAGAGGTGATCGTTTTCACGTCTGATTCAATGGCTTTCGCCCAACTTTGAACGTGACCCAGTTCCTTGAGAGCAGTGTTAAAGTTCTCAATCAGCGTCAGCCACTGCTGCGTCTGCTTTGTAAACTGCTGAGCGTTGGTTGTCAGTGTCCTCATTTCAGCGTCCAATCGCTTCTCATTAAGGTAGGCTTGAGCGACTCTAATGAGCAATCAAAGTGTCAATTAGTTAATTAACTAAAAACAACTGTTAAATCATCGAAATGTTTATTTCGTAAAGGTTGTTTAGTCAAGCGGAGAAAAAGACGTCAGAGTGCCAAAGGGGCGGAACCATCAAAGATTTCCCCGCCAAATCCCCCAAATTCAAATTCTTGGATCAATGAATCCCCCAACCAAAGATCAGAAAAGTGAAAGTGGCAGGGGATTAATGATTAATCTAATCTGAGGATTAATCTCAATTAATTAAGTGGCCCTTACCCCACGTTGAGGTGGTCCACGATACCCTGTGTGAGCTGAGTGGCCGCTGTCATAGCCTCCTTCTTCCTCGTCTCCTGGTCATCTCGTAGACTCTGTGACTTGACCTGGTGCTCCTTGACGAGAGAGGACAACATTCCAGGAAGAGTGTTTGGAAGGGACTGAAAGGGAAATAAGGAAATGAGGTGGTGGCGCTACTTTGAAAGGGAGATCAAAGGGGAGTTGCCGCAAATTTAAGTGTCTCCAATTCAATTAATTAACACCACTTCCGGAATCCGGTATCAAAATCACTCACAAAAAATATCGATTCATCAATCAACGGCTCAGTGCTCCTAAATCTAATTCTGAGTTCTCTAACTTCCTAGTCATCGGATCTAAAAAAAAAACCTTCTGGAGCTCCTGTGCTACCGAAGACACCGATTACCGACTGATAACTGGTGATTAATTAACGTAACAATTTGTAGATAAGGGATCTTGGTCGTGCTGGATAAGAAGTTCTGAATTTATGCGGTTGTAATCGCTTGAAAAAGGAAGGACGAAGACTGGACCTCCAAAACAGCATTATTCAATATTTAAAGATTTTAAGACTAAAGAAAGTGAATTTGAATCGGAACTGATTTGTGATACTTGTTAGGTAAGTAGAGGCTAATTGAATTAAGAGCTTTTCGTTAAGTGTTGAAAAATTACAATGATTTACCAAATAAACCCATATCCTTAATCCTTGTCCTCTTGAAAGTGCTTGTAAGAAATGCAATTTATTTGGATTTATTGATTTTGAAGTGTTAAATTTCTGAGATTTTTTAGCTAATACGTCGTCGAAAGGCTAATTGTATTTAAGAGCTTTTGTTAATTAAGTGTACAAAAAAAACAGTATGATTTACCAATAAACCCATCCTTTGATCCTTTTTGTCCTCTTGAAAGAATCGTAATCAAATTTTAATTTATTTGGAACAATTGAATTTGAGAGAGAGATTTCTGCAACTGTTTTGGGCCAAGTCAACTGCTATTTATCGTTTTTTTTTTGCTTCAGATTTTCGTGTAATTCACAATTCAAAGTGAAAAGGAGGTCATTTTAGGCTCTTTTTTTTTTATTGGTTTTAAGTTATTGCTCTGGGTAAAGGATATAATTTTGGTTGATTTACACGGATGGACATTTAGTGGGACAGATGAGGCAGGTACGAGTACGTAGTAATTAATTGAGTCCAATTACTAAATTACAGTGTTGTAAAGCGCTGCCGATGATGCTGCTTCCGAATTTTCGTAAACGCTTGGATACGTGATATGTCGAACTCGAGTTTACATCACCCGGCGTTTAATTGTAATTATACTAACCACAAACACGTTTAAACCAATTAAACTTGTCACGACACACAATTGATCAATGTCCGCTGAAAACAGCCCAGGAAATCTTGTCTGTTAGATTTCACTCCATATACTCGCCTCTGCATAAATGCTTAAGTTTTTTTTAGCCTGTCAAGGGAACTTAGCGCCAATGAGCAGTGGCAGCCACGGTTTTTTTCTTTAGAATAGCAGTGACAGCCACGGTGTACAAAATCAAGGAACTTTTCCTACTAGGTTCTTCGTCGTAGCAACTGTTTTCTGACAAAAGTGGAAATGAAGTCAAATTGTAATCGGATTTTCAGGTCGAACTTCCTCTTGTCTCCGCCGCGGTTTTCCCTCCCGCCGCTCCCGCTGAACTTCCTGGAAGTGAAGCCTTTTCCGGGAAGAACCAACCGTGGAGACATTTGGGTATCACGGTGTTCGTCTCAAAGTCAACTTTGGCCAGCAGCTCCAGCTTCTTCGCACTCAGAATGACGAGGCTCAGGGAATTAGGCCCTTCGATACACTCCCCACCGTAGAGAATGGCAGACAGGATGATGCCGTCGTCCTCATCCTGTCAATTAAGTACATCCCAAATTAACTTCTGTCTTAAGGTCACCTTGAACGACCCCTTAAGGCCTCCCTTACCTTTGGGAAGGGATAGGGTTGGAAGATTGGTTCACTTGGATACCTAGAGACAACAAGAGGAAATGTCACGACAAAGTGTCTTGTCTTCCAGCTACTCATCATGAGCAGAAGGCAGAAACTTACCCTTGAGGGACGCTCCAAGTCACCACGGTCTTGGCAGCGGTGTTCACTTTGATCAACTGTACAAAAACTTTTTACAGTAATCGATCAATAAACTGGTTATGCACCGCGCTAACTCACCGTGCCGGGATTTTCACAGTCGACGTCGGACGATATGGCGTAGAAGTAGGTGTAAGGCTTTCCGTTGTAGGCATCGTAGTAGATTTGCGGCGTTTCGCAGCCAATGTCCACGATCAACTCGACGTCGGCCGCTGGATTGAACGGTGGGGGCTCGGGGGGTTCTTCTGGAGAAATTTCCAGGCGGAAACGCTTTGGCCTCGCTCGGAACATTGTGGCAAAATCGGGATTCGATTGAGCATTCTAAAGGGGAAGAGACATTCAAAAACCGTTTAATATGATTCCTTTTGTTCAAATAGAATTCTCCAGAACGAAATGCCTTTTCTAAATATCAAAGAGTAGCATTTCCTGGAATTCCAGCACATTTCTCCAGGCATTTCCGTTGTGAGATTAGGTTCGTTTCTTGAAGGTCGTACCTTGAGAGCATCGATGTAGAGGCACTCGATCATCTTAGGATCCTTGTAGGTACACACATCGACATAGAGCACCTCCTTCCCGTCCTCGCACTGCTCGAAGGCATTGATTGTATGGAGGAAGAAGAAGGCTGGGGAGCGGAACTTTCTTCGGAATTCCTTCCTCTCCTCACCGCGCCCAATCACGTGGAAAACCGTGTCTTCCTCCGGGAAGAACTGGAGTGAGGCCGAGATGGGCTTCTCACCCCAAACCAAGTTGTAGGGGATGCGGAGGAGGGACAGGGACAGGGGCTGCTCCACGAGGATGAAGTAGTTGGGCGTAAGGCTGAAGGAGTGCATGTAGCACAGACTGAGACTTAAGGGCCACCTCGAAGGGACCTTGGCCACTTCCCTGGCCGACGACCAAGGGCTCTTGGCCAGGTCGGTCGAGGGAGCCGCCGCGGCGGACATCTCGGCGATGATGTAGTGTGGTCCATACCAAGGGCTGAGCTTTTGACCCAGATTGTAGACCTTTCCGCTCGAGGAGTCTACGTGAGGATGGGAGGTATGATTGATTATGCCAAAGTGGTCGTGGACGTTGATCTGGACACAAAAAAAAACCGTTGAAAGAAAGCACCGTGGAAAAAACCGTGGAAGGGGAGGAGGATGTGTCAGGTTCCATTGGGGAGAACTAAGGGTCTCTGAAAAGGGCAATTTCCTATATCTCACCGTGCTAATTGTCTTGAGCGTATCTAGGTCAATTCTGTGAGCAAATGGAGTTTCTGACAAAGTGTACACTTCGTCTCCGAAGGGATGAATACTGATGTTGGCAGTATCCGTCATCAATTTTTCTAATTGGCAGTTGAAAAGGGCGGAGACGCTGGAAAGCAAAAAAAAAGGCCCTTAAGGGACGGGTGGTGATGGAGATTGATAGATTGTTTTACCGTGAGAAGATGCGCCGACAAGGGTCGGGCGTTGCAAAAGTGCCGAATTCACTTAAAATTAAGCGTCGAGAGGTGATGTTGCGCGTGTAGGCTCTGGTCCGAACGTAGCGATTCGTGTACAACACTTTTTCGTTTGAAATGTCAAATTTGTGAAGGAGGCCAGGGCCGTCGAAGAGGTGCTTGCAGGTCCCTTTGCCATAGGCATCAGGGCCCCCCGGCCCATTCCGAATGAGCTTTCCATTTAGCCACTCAGGGACTTTCCCTAATTACAAATTTGGCAATTAAGGGCTCTCCTCATAAATTCAAAACGCGTTGGAACCTACAGAGCGTTTCGTAATGACCGTTATGAAAAAAGAGAAAGTCCGGAAAGCAAAACATCGTGTTTAGAAAAACGGCTTTATAAATTCTCTGAAGCCATAGTGCAGCTTTTACTGTATTATGAGTCTTGGAGAAAGTTTTTGAGATTTCAGCTCACTTTCCATGACTTTCTCTTTTTGGGAATTACGTACTGGAAATAAAAAAAAAAGCTCTGTACAATTGAAATTAGCTTGAAACATGCATCCGGTAACGTAATTGCATAATTGCAAAAACTAATTCAAAGTTACATGTTAAATTAACGATGAATCTGAATTTAAAAGAAAATTATTAATTTCTAAAATAAATGCCCATTCGAAATGAATTTGAGTTTTCTTCTCACTGATTTATTTCCTCGTACTTTCTCTTTTTGTACCTGACATTAAGAAAGGCTCTATACTTGGAGTCTAGGGATCAATCTTAAGTACTTTCTTCACAATAAGGCTCCGGGGGCACTTAATGTTTAAGAGCTAAGGGCTCAAGTTAAGTCTTACCGTAGGAAACGAGCCCTTTGATTGGCTTTTTGATTTCGTCTTTTGCCGTACGCAGCCAAATGCTTGTATCACAGTTTGGAAAATAGTTGGGAGACTCCATTTCCAGCGCTGAACAAATTTTGGTCAAAATCAACTTTGTCAAACAATTTGTCACTGTGAGGGAATGGAGTCATCCATCAGCGCTGCTAAAAAATTCAGCGTTCCAGCGTTATTCCAACATGTTGTAGTGCCTGTAACATGTACACCTTGCAAATAGCTTGCAAATTGTAATATGACCTTTTCCAAAAGGTCAAACGCAAAATATATGGAAATTGTAAAGTAATGTTCTAAAAATTTGCTTAGAAAGGTTTCTGCTGCTGTCTAAACGCGCCAGTGCTTTCTCCCGGAAACGAATAGCCAAATAAATCACTAATAATTTTTTAATGAACTTTAACTTTAATTTATAACTTTAATTGGTCTTAATTCATAAGTCTTTTTTTTTCGTTAACTTAATTAGTTCTACTTAATAACTTTTTTGAAACGGAAAGAGCTGTAGGGCGGAGTAAGGGCTCTTTCAGGTTTCAATAATTAGCCGGAGAAAGTGCCACTCAACTTTAAAACTTTTCTTGGCAGCTTTCCCTTGTTGGAAAACTTTTTCAAACAGTTTGAAAACTAAAAAAAGAACTTTTTCAAAGTGATATTCGTGTTCAAACGAAGAAAGTATTGGTTGCCGATGCAAATAAGAGGAGTATTGTCAGTAACAACAAATTAGTGTCGGCGAAGTGGAGTGACACTTGGGAAGTCGTAGTTGTTGGAATTGTTAGTTAGGCTGACAGTTGAGTGGACTTGGGTGGTCCTTGAAAGGGCCTTTGTAGAACTGAGCAGAGTAATATGACACTTAATGGACAGTGAGGGACCCTTAAGGTATGGAAGTGAAGCGTCTTGAGTGTCGGAGAAAGTGATGGACTTGACTAACCTTGTCCCCGGCGACTCACTGGTGACTAAAGCGAAGGATCCGGAGAAAGTGTCCTTTATACCTTTGAATTTCGTTGAGGGATGGGACTTGGCTCTGCGTTAAGGGAGGGAGGGCCTTTGCCAGAGTGCTAAATGGAGAAAGTAGGGCATTCTCACAGGGAGAAAGTACGTCTGATTGGGAATCCCTTCTAATGCGCAGTCTTCCACTTCACCGGCTTTCTCTCGGAGAAAGTAAAATAAATTATTTTTTTTCCATTCAAGTACTTTCTCCTCAAACGACAGTTATTTACCCTCCTCTCACCTCGATTTTTAAATCAATAAGAAACGCTTCAAAATTAAATAGGAGAGGTAAAGAGAAAGCAGGAGAAAGGTGAAAATGGATGATTTTTTTTATGCTCTCGAGAGACGAGTTGTGGTAGTTAGAGAGTGAATAATTAATGGATCCGTTGTCTTAAGTTGGTGACCTAGGGCTCCAAGGGCTCATTAATAATTAAGTGATCCTCTCGGCCTCTGTTCAAGGCAGATTGGGGGCCTTGAAGGGCTTTTGGAAGTGTTCGAGGCCCTTAATCCTCGAGGGAAAGTTGGTTTGGGAGAAGAGGAGGAATTGATCCATATTGTAATTTTGGCTTGTACTAATTGGAAAGGAGATATTTGTTTGTCGTGCAGGAAGGTGTTGTAGGGGGCCCTTAATTACAAAAGGGCTCTTATTGACACTCCGAGAAGGAGGGCCTAATTACGACTTTATTTATAAATTTCCAGGTTATTTCCAGCAGCGTTCCAGCAGCGATGCCCCTCGACTACAAACTAATTGTACAAGATCTCCTGGCAGCCGGAGATGACGTCAATTCGATATCCGCAAAAATAACGACACAATTTGTATTGTCTTCCTGCCCTTTGCTCTTTTCTAAAGAAAAAAAAATTTACATTTCCGCTTACAGCTTCTTTTTGTCATTTTTTGGGAAGTGCTTTTTTAGCCTATCATCTTGATTCAGATCGATCGCTTTTCCTCCTCTTGAAAAGAATCTCTTCCTGTTAATTTTTTTTATGAGAAAGCTTTTTTTTTATTCTTGAGAAAATTTCGAGTGGAAATTGGAGACATTGTTGAAGTTTTCCGAAGAACTTTTTTTTTTGTGTCGAGGTTGAAGATGAGAAAGGAAATGTAATTTTAGGTTTTGAAAATTTTTGGTCGTGAGCTTTTCAAGTACTTGAGAGGTATGTGGGGAGTGGGCTGGAACTCATTTAAAAGTTCTTCCTTGTTATTTGCAGACCCATTTCGATGAAGGTGAAAGCTCCCTCTTCTTCAGCGTCTCCAGCGCAACGGTGAAAGTGGAGGAGAAAGTTCATTGGAGAAAGTTGGTCCGGAGAAAGTAATAAAAATTTGGGGGCAGAGTGACGTCCGAGTTCCATTTCGGTGTGTGGCGTGATGATATGATGGGAGATAAAGCAGGTTATTTAAGGAGGACTTTCTCCTCATTATTACAATGATCAGTTCTCGGAATGTGGAGAAAGCGGTTCGGAATTCGGAGAAAGTCTTCGGAAATGAGGTAGAGTAAATAGGAAGCCATTAAGTGAGGAGAGTTCCCTTCGAGCTTCCTGTCGATTTCTCCAAATTGGCTTCCAGGATTCATCAATTAGGCTTCCTTGCAGGAGGAGCAGCGCTTTAGATTTGCGCTGGCAGCGTTTTTTCCCTCTGTAGCGACCTCTATACCCTTGGCTCATATAACCATCCTTCCAGCCCAGCCCAGCAGCGTCTAATAAAGAGCCTTTGTGTGGATTCCTTAATTCAATTAGACCGCTGATTATAAATCACAAGTCGAGAAACCTCATCTGCTACACTGTTTCCCTTGATTTGTTTCTCTGCCTCCCAGCAAAATTAAACGAGGAGGAACTTTGTAATGAGTGAAAGCGGAAAAAGTACAGAGCCTTTCACAAAGAGTGCTTGATGAGTGGTTCTAATCCTAATTCATGACTTTGAGAGAAAGTGAGCATGAAAATTGCCACTGTAGAACTTTCATAAGCAGAGTAACTTTCACTGTTTCTTGGAAACGTTTTGTGAAAGCATTGATTTCACTGTTTCCTGGAAACTTTCCAAACGAAAGGTAAGCCTATTCCGGGTAACTTCAGTAGACGCACTCTGCATTTCCTGGCTTCCTAGAAAATCCTGTATTTTGAGGATGCTTGAAAGAGTAGGACGTAAATATTGGAAAGTAAAAGTTTTCATGCTCTAGTTAGGTTGTTGGACCTCATGCTCCAGTGCACACAACACAATTAAAACTCATGACTTACAAGAATCGCTGCTGTGAGAGGGATTTTGTAAAGAAATCCTTTCAAAGACGCTGGAACCACGTTTTTGGCGAATGGAGAAAGCGCTGTAGGAACTCCCATTACGAAGAGCCCTTCTGTACGTTTTCCATTTCCTAATTATTCAGGTCAAGTAATTGGAGCAATTTGATTCCCATTTAACCAAACACTCGAGAGGAGCAATCTGGATAATGACTCTAGCTACTTTCACCGCTTTCACCAAGCGCCTTTCACTGCTTTCACCAAGCGCCTTTCACCGCTTTCACCTACTCTCCTTTCCTTTATTCAAATTTCCCACTTTATTTCACTAGCATGTCTGCCTAATTGCTTTTTGAAGCTCGTTCCAGCCCCAAAATTACAATTTTCCTTAACCGTTACTTTCACGACGACACGTGGTGGAGTGCACGCTGGAGAATAAGTTCCGGATCCTCGCCCTCGTCGAGCACGCCGTTTGGACGTCGGAGGATCGAATGCAGAAGAACTACCGTGAACAGCGCCGTGACCCTGCACCGCTCTCACCTGACCGCCGTGAATTTGTGATCCTCGTTTGCGACGGTCGGCCCCCAATCACGTCGGCCCAAGACATTGACCTCGTCAATCTCATTCCCATTAGTGGGAGTTCCTTCAGCTGTGAACTGGGTAAGGGCCCTCTGGCACGAACTTCATTAAAATTCTATTACTTAACAAGTCCGAGAGCACCGCGGCGGTGCCTCGAAAACAGTGGTATTGTATCCACGGTGCTGTATCCAAGGCCGAAGCGCTTCCCCTCCTGCAAGCGCTTTGTGGGAGCTTAACTCTGGGAAAATGGAGAGCTTTACGTCGGGAAAACGAGGATTTAGGCAGCGTTGGCTGGAGCGGGAGCTATTGATTTAAGTGAAAAGCGGATTTCCCGGTAAAAAGTCCGGGCAGAAAAATTGGTCTATTTGTCAAAGTGTCTGGAGTGTGTCATAGGCTTCCTCTGTCAGATTGCCGAGTTGTGATGAGCTTGAATATTCCATTAGCACCGTGCCGGAGAGCCACCGCCGCGGCGTCCACTTTGAAAAAGAGAAAGTGGGGGAAAGTGAAAAAGAGAAAAAAGAATGCTTAAAATTCTCTCTCAAAAGGAACCTCTCACAGAAACGCATCTTTTCTCTTCCTATGTTATTGATATCCCGTTTACAAAATAAAATGCGCATTGATTTCGCCTCAATGGAAATCGATTTCGTGATTTCGAAATTGACGTCTACAGCGTTTTTTCTTTTCGTTTTTTTGTTGTGTAGTTGAGCTGATAAGGCCCACACTAGAGTTTTATGGCCTTTTTTTGGAGCAGTAAAATGAACAAAACATGATGTTTTCAAGTACTGTGTGGTCATCTGCTAGCTGTAAAATATCAAAATTTATCATTTCCCATTCTCTGATTTCTGAAAACTAATTATAACTTTATAATATAACTTTATAATTTATTTGAGTGGGGAGAGTCGGAAATTAGATTAAATTTAAATATTAGCAAATGACCACATTGTATGTTTCATTTTTCATAGACATGGACAACGGTGGCCGGAATGAGTCAGAAGTTTGTGTTTTGATAAAAAGTGGACAGACGCAGCCACAGTTTGTCAAACTCGCCTGTGGAAACCTCTCACAAAATTTCATTGACGAAGTCTTTCGAGCCGCCTCTTGTAAGTCAGTTTTGTAATTGTTTTTCAAAATTTGGAAAATCAAAATTTTCTGAAAAATCATTTGGAGTTAATATGAAATTTTCCAGGAAAATGATTTACATGAAAATCAAAATTTTCAGACAAATCATTAGCATAAAAATCAAAATTTTGGGTAAGAGTTGCTAATTTACATCCAAAATAAAAGGTGCGTCTGTTTCCGTGATCTGGAGGCGAGAGGGGCGGAATTAATGACTTTTTTCCACATCCACTTTTCTTTCTATAGCTCATCATCTTCCTCTATCCCAATTTTTTGTGACGCTTTTTTCACACGGTTTTTACTGTAAGAGTGTTAAGGAATAGTGCCAACAGTGGTTGGATTTTTAGTGGAAGTGTTATATCACTTGCGGTTAGTATACTGGTGCCCTTCTTTGCGGTGACAGTGACAGTGTAAGCACCGTTTAAGAATGGGTCCAGAATGCTAACAGCGATTTTGGAAGTGACCACGGTTTTCCTCTTCATCTTTCCGCGTCTCCTTTCAGATGCGAGCAAGGGCCCACCGGCCGACAGCTTCCCTTGGTTAGCCTACTATCGAAGTCTCATGGACGACTCCTCTAGTCATGTCAACCCCTTTCTGGTCAACAAGCATCACTTCGCCACCGTCGTGTCAGGCTCCGATGACACGCTGAACAGCGTAAGAACCAAAACAATTTCCAGCGATTTTCTAAGTATAATCCCTAATATTCCAGCCGTTGCGCCCTTTTTGTTTGCGGTACAGCTTAACGTTTTTCGTTTACGCTAGAGCTTAATTTAATTAAGCGCGTCTGCCCTTCGGGGGAGGGGCTGGAAGTAATCGCTTGAATGGAAAAGAGTGTCAGTTAATCAAATAAGATCAATTCAGCGCTGCTGTCGAGTGTCGCTGTTCCATTCCGAGAAACGCTTGACTCCACTTCACATGTCTATTTTGCAAAAGTGAAACAGCGCTGCTGCTGACTAATGGAATCGGAGAGGAGCAGCGCTACGGGAGCTGTCATAAAAATAGAAGGGCTTTACTACGACACGACCCTCAACGATTCACAATTTGTTCCAGCCTCCTCCAAATGTCAAGATCGCTTTGTCAGGAGGCGAAATGAATGGAAATGAAACATGCTGTTGAGGAAACAGCGATTTTGGAAGCGTACGCTGTTGGCTTTCGCCTCCTGAACAGTGGCCTTGAGAGTGCCTTGAATTCTAAAAACGGTTCCGAAAAATTGGCATGCCACTCTCGGCGCTTTTTTCAGAAAACGGCTTTCGCTTTGTTTCAGTCGCTGAAAAGTGGGAACAGCGAACATCAAAAAAGTTTTCGCTGCAAAAGCGTCGCAGTAAAAAAAAAGATTTTCCAAATTAAAGGAAGTTGTCCTTTTGAAAAAATGCCTTCTTGTGGAACGGTGCTCTTCAGATCGAGATCAAATTCTCCGCAGTGTCGAAAGAAGCAGAGGGAGAGGAAACTGCTGGTAGGGGAAGCGGCGCTTTGTTATGCAAAAACGCTTGAGATTAAATTTTATGCATGTTGGGGCCTGGAGAAGTGTCTCCAGGCTGGTGTCGCTTGAGAGACACTTTAATTCGCGCTGATTCAGCCCTTCCAGCACTTCAGGTATTAACTCTTGTCTATGCAATTCCAGAGCGACGAGGATGAGGAGAGGCTGCCCGGAGGCCTGGGAAGCGCCACTCTCCCTTCCAGCATCACTTCCGTCGCTGGAAGGGAGCTCCTCCTCCGGAACATCCTGGACACAAAAAAGGACTCGTACACGGACTTGAAGGGCTACAAGGTGTACGTGGCGACGTGGAATGTCAACGGTCAGAGCCCTGGCAGCATTTGTCTGAGAGACTGGCTCGTCCGGACACCCGAGCCACCCCATGTCTACGCCATTGGCTTCCAGGAACTGGACCTGTCCAAGGAAGCCTTTCTCTTCAGTGACAGCCCACGGGAGAAAGAGTGGCTGTACGTATGTGACTTACCCCAATAAAGTACAGAGCCTTTTTTTATGCACCGTCGGCAAAAAAAACTTAATTGTTGAAAAAAATTTCGTGAAACGAAATTTCGCTCTCCAAGATTTAGATTGATTTCGATTTGGTAGATTTGGATTTAGAATCTAATTTTTAAGGATTTTATGATTACAGTATGGTAATTTAAAATTTTCGAGTTACATTTCATGAAAACCATGTGGTCATTTGCTAAACTTGAGACTTTTCGAGGGTCATGATTTCCTACATACACGGAAGAGTAGAGGCGGAGGGATTAGGGGAAATGATTTTCTAAAAAATTTGAGCTTAGCAAATGACCATAGGGTAGCTGAATGCCCTTGAGTGACAAGTGAGAGGATTTTGATGAAGTCGAGGACTTTCCTGTAACATGGAGTGATTTTCCAGGACTTTTGTCTTTTGTAGCGGAGCATCAAAAACGCTCCGTAGCTGTGATTTGTTAAGACTTCACTTTCCCGGCGTTACGTCCCTTTCCAGCGATTTCAACGTAGCTTTTTCAGCGTTTTAATAATGAATGGCTGAAGGATTAATGTGATTTTTGCGCTGATTCCCCAGGGTGGCAGTGAAGAAGAGCCTTCATCCTGGAGCCAAGTACAGAAGACTCGAGCTCATCCGTCTCGTCGGAATGATGCTCATTGTCTTTGTGCGTGATGATCTCCATAAATCCATTCATCATCACACCGTCGTCGGCGAGTATGTGGGAACAGGCCTCCTGGGCAAAATGGTAATGAGAATTCAAAAAAAAAGTTTTTAGAACAAGATTTAGAAAAAGGGATTTTTGAGATTTAAAAAAAATTTCATCCCTTGAATCTATTTGAACAGGGAAATAAGGGCGGCGTCGCCGTGCGCTTCGACATCGAAGAAACATCAATGTGCTTCGTCAACTGCCACTTGGCGGCGCACGTCGAAGAGTATCAGAGGAGGAATCAAGACTACAGCCAAATCACAAGTAGACTCATTTTTAATACCAAGGACGGGCCGAGGCATATCAGGGACCATGAGTACGAATCGCTGAAATTTCAGCGTTTTTTTTTTAAATCAGCGATCAGTGATAATGATTTTGAAAACTTGCAGTCAGATCTTCTGGTTCGGGGACATGAACTACAGGATCAACCCCTTTGCGCTGGATCCGGACAAAGCGAAAGCGATGATCAAGAACGGTCGCTACGGAGACGTGCTCAAGTACGATCAACTGAAGGACCAGATGCGGGAGGGAAAGGTTTTCCACGGTTTCACGGAGGGACCAATCAAGTTCCGCCCCACCTACAAGTACGACGTCAACAGTGACAACTGGGACTCGAGTGAGAAAAACCGTTCGCCAGCATGGTGTGACCGTGTACTTTGGAGGGGTGACAACATCGCTCAGATTGACTACGTCTCGGTGGGGCAGTACAAGCTGAGTGATCATAAGCCGGTGGCGTCCTTATTCGAAGCGAAAGTGAGGACACAAATCAATGTTATTGCTGTTTTACAACCGTGCCTTTCACCGCGGCGGTGCTCCTTTCTCTGTTTTCAGATCAAAGTATTGAATCAGCCCAAGTATCGGAAGGTGTACGAAGAGGCGCTGAAATGGCTGGACAAAGAGGAGAACAAATGCCTCCCGCAGGTCGTCGTCGAGATCCCTGGTTCCAGCCTCCTGCCACATTCCAATCGAAACGAAATTCATTTTGGAAAGGTCAAATTCCTCGAACCCGTTCGCAAGTCCTTCATTGTGAGAAATGTTGGACAGGTAGGGAATACTTGCGTTTGAATTCGTTTTTGCATTCCCGCTTTGACGAACTTTGTTCTAAAACAACCCTTTGATTGGTCCCGGGAATTCGAAAATCAATCATTTTCAAAAGCTTTTTCGGAACAAGAATTTTGCGCAATTTGCAAATTTTTGGTGCTTTACAAAATTTTTCTGAAACTCGGCAGTTATGCTTCCCTGTAATTTGAAATCATTTTTCAAAAGCATTTTTAAAACAAGAATTTTAGGCTGTTTGCGGATTTTTTTTTTTTTGCAAACTGTGGTTACTTGTTCCGAAACTGGAATTCGATTATTTAGTTATACACATCTTCCGTAATTTGAAATTCAATCATTTTCAAAGGATTTTTAGAACAAGAATTTTAGGGATTTGGGAAATGCTTAGTTTTTGGAAACTGTAATCAATCATGCAACAGAAACTCGGCTTTTGACCTGCTCAATTATGCTCCCCGATAATATGAAAAGATCAGTCGTTTTGAAAGCGTTTTTGACTAAGAATTTTAGGCAATTTAGAAATTTTTTCGTTTTGCAAACCGAATTACTCTGAAATTCGGTTTTTGAATGCTCAATTATTCGTCTTTTGGTAATTAAAAAACATTTTCAAAGCATTTTTAGAACAAGTAATTTTAGGCAATTTAGAAATTTGTTGAAACTTTTGTGGTGATTGATGAAATTTTTCGATTATGCAAATTGTAAATTTTGCTCTTTTTTTTGGGCAGTATGCTGTTCGACTCGAGTTTATCAAGAAGTTGAACGACAACTACATCTGCAAGGACTGGCTACAAATCGAGCCAATCACAGCGTTCATACAGCCAGGTAAGCGTAAAGGGGCTGAAATTATAATCGCTGATTGATTGACGCTGAATTTGTGGCTTTGAAGAGCAATCCTGTGAAATCCGGCTGGAAGTGATGGTGGACAAGCGAAGTGCGGGAGCATTGAACGTGGGGAAGGATTCGCTCTACGACATTTTAGTGCTCCATCTGGAGGGTGGCAAGGACATCTTCGTCACGGTGGTGGGTGACTACGAGAGAAGCGTCTTTGGCTGCTCAATCGCTGCTCTCGTCAACATGTCTCAACCCATTCGCCACATTTCCCCTGGAAAACTCATAGAGCTGGTAAGGCGCTGAAACGTTTCCAGCGATTGGAAGCGCTGCAATTTTTTTTAGAGCAACGTTGTAAGGGTACTAAAATCAGCGCAAAATCGCTTTACAGGAGAAGGGTGACCTTCCGATTTCGAAGTACGATATTCCCAAAGAGCTCTGGTTCCTCGTGGATCGCCTCTACAAGACTGGAATGAGCAAACCCAACCTATTCGCCCAATCAGGGCTCACCACAGAAATACTCCAAATTCGTGATTGGCTCGACGAAATACCCAACAAACCAATCCGTAAGGGCAACTCAACTAAACTAGATTTATAGTAAATCTAATTAACTTTGATTTAATTGAGCTTTAAACCCTAATTAGCTTAATTCTTAATTGCGCTTCTTTTCAACGCAGCTGGAAACGTTGACTCTGTGGCAGAAGCTTTAATTATTCTGCTGGATTCTTTCCCAGAGCCAATCATACCCTATTCATTCCACTTAAAATGCATGGAGTCTTCCTCTAATTTCACGAGTTCTAAGCAGGTAAAATAATTAGTGTGAATTTATGTCACCCATGTGTGACTATTGTGACATATTGACATTATGGTGACATTTGACGCGGTGACACGACATTGTGACATTTGACAGTGACTTGACATTATTCTGACATTTGACACAGTGACTTGACATTATGGTGACATTTGACGCTGTGCCATGAGGACATGACACATGTGCTGTAATGTAATTTTGCCTATTCAGCTTCTCAAGCAACTACCTCCAGCACACAAAAACGTTTTTGTCTACATCTGTACCTTTCTCCGAGAGCTCCTCCTCCATTCTGATAAAAATGGACTTGATGCCAAAATGCTGGGTATACTTTTGAATTCTAAAATTTCAGTTTTCTAAACATAAAATTTCAATTGTATTTATAAGATTTAATATTCTTTTCTATAAAATTGTACTTGTAGCTGTACTGTTCGGACGTGTGTTGCTCCACGATCAAAATGTACATTCACTGCAAAAGCCAAAGGAGCGCGACGAACGGCGGAAGGAGGCCTTCATCTATCAATTTCTCGTTAATGAAGACTCATGCGCCGACGACTTGTGACGAATGGCCGAGCTAAGGCGCAGTTTCGAATTTACCTGTAACCTTCTAATGGACTAAAAGCCACTATAGCGTTTTGTAACGTTTTTCAAAGCGATTTACAAACGGTTTTTCAAGCGATCTAGACAGCTTTCTTTCTAAACCGTTTAAATCCAAGATTCCAAAGATATTATACCACCACCTTTCATCAAGAGTACAAGTGTCCAAATCAGCCACAAAGTGATCATGACTTTATCATTTTCTCTATTTCCTCAGCCTCAAACCAATTTCTCATACAAATTCTTGCTAAGTTAGTTTAAATTTGGACTTCAAAATTAGATTTTTAGAGCAATTTCTTCTTCGTAAATTCTAAAAAAAATCTGGCTCAAGTTGAAGTACCTCAGTAAGTGAGTGGAAGTGATAATAAACGATAAAAATTAAGTTAAGTCATTGTTGCAACTTTATTTGTATTTTTTTGTTCGACCATTTTCAATGCTCGTCACCTCCTTCGTCATCATGTCCACCGTCGTCGTCATGCTCTGTTTCGAAATTGTCGTCGGTGTCAGCGTCGTAGCCTCCACCGCCGCCGCCTTCCGGTTCATCGTACGCCGTTCCGTGGTGGTTTCCACCGCTGTCACCAGCCTCGTGACCGCCCTGTGACCCATAGGCGGAGCCTGACTCAGACCCGTACTGGGAGGAGGAGCCAGTTCCAGCGTTCTCGTTGTAGGAATTCCCACCGTGGCCATCAGGCCCACCGCCCGAGTGATGGTACTGATTGTGCTGTGGTTCAGGCTGGTACTGTCGACTGTACTGCGTGTGGTAGGGACTTAAAGGAACCGACCAGGATAAAGATTAATTAAATATGTTAATTAAAAATAATTCAATTTTTAATTGAAATTAAGTTACCGCGGATTGTACTGGCGGTTGTAAGCCTGTCGCTTCACTCTTAAATGTCGCTCATCGGGCTCAGACGGAAGCAGCTCCTCCGAAGTTGCCTCCAACTGCGACACCGCTGCACCGTTCTCAGGCACCGCTGTCACGAACAGTATAGTTCCACCGAGGAGGATTGGCCACAGTAGGCACCGCATTTCGTCGTGTACTTAAATCTAAACTGTTCCAACTGAGTTTGGAAGCACTTATATTTATGCCATCCCCTTATTGCTTCCTTGTGAAAATCATTGGAACAAATTACCGCAATTGATCATGGAGTGAAGCGGAACCAAATGACATCATTATTATGACTTTTGACATGGTCTCAAAGATGTCAACCATGGGAAGGCGGAACTGATTCGGCATTTTTCAATTGGTTTCAACCAATTACATTACGCAAGTCTGCGTCTTGCGTAGTTTTAGATTCTACGCGCAAGCGCGAATGATGAGCAATAAAATTGCAAAGAAGAAAAACAGAGCTCAACGACGGTTTTTATAATTAAGAGACTTTTATGAATCTTTTTGTTCTTACAATTAATTTACACCAGAGAAACTTAAACTCAACTTTCAATAATCCTGGTTATTTAAGCCATTTTTACGTTGTAATATAAGTTAGCTGGTTTTTTTCATGTTGAGGTTACTTTTCAAATAAAACCAGATTTTTCGACTCCTTTTTTAAGTTCTTATCTATCACACTTTCCTGTTCAAAACACTTTTTTACCCTTAACCTTCTCTAAAAACGTTTCTCTCAAATTAGCATATAAAAGGAACAGTTGCCAATTAAACTTCAATTGAAGAGGTACTTTCCATTGACAAATGAAAATAGGAAATTGAAGCAGGATAAATGCGAAAGGAGAAAAACGTTAAAATGAAGAAGACTGTTAGAAGTTACATCTTTTTGTAAATTTAGAGAGAAAATATGCAAACCGTTTTACGAAGGAGTCTGATTGTTAGTTGGGTAGTTTCGTAAATATTTTGTGGTTGGGGCACGTTTACTTCCATAATTTCTTGATGGACATGTTCTTCTCAGAGTCTTTCTGCATGATCTTGGAGACTGCCATTTCAAAGTCTTCTTGATTCACGTGAACGCGCCGTTCCCTCAGAGCGTACATTCCAGCCTCTGTGCACACACCCTTCACTTCTGCTCCAGAGGCACCCGGCATCGTCTCTGCAATTTTACGCAAGTTGATCCCACGCGTCAAGTTCATTCGACGAGAATGGATTCGCAGAATGTCCAGACGAGCATCTTCATTTGGCGGAGGGAACTCGATTTTACGATCAATGCGACCAGGACGGAGGAGAGCAGGATCGAGGATATCGATTCGATTGGTGGCCATAATTACCTGAACAAAAAATGATTTTAAAAACTAAACTAGTGCTAACTAACCGAGAGTGTATAACTAAGTGATTGCATTTTTTTCTCTCGATTGATTGATGGTTGAATTGATACCTTGATATTCTTTGTGGCTTCAAAACCATCCAACTGATTGAGAAGTTCCAACATCGTTCTCTGAACTTCTGAGTCTCCACCGGAATTAGATTCTATCCGCGATGAGCCGATGCTGTCAATTTCATCCATGAAGATGATCGAGGGAGCATGCTCTCGGGCCATAACAAAGAGTTCACGAACCATGCGTGAGCCCTCACCAATAAACTTCTGGACTAACTCTGATCCCGAAACCCGGATGAAGGTACACTCCGTATGATGCGCAACGGCTCGAGCTAAGAGTGTTTTCCCGGTACCTAGTCAAGAGAATAAAGAGTGATAACAAATGTTCACTGTAATGATAAATTGATAAGCGATGAAAACATGATAAAAGAGGATACTCTGGTTTATGGGAGTGTACTAACCTGGTGGACCGTAGAGGAGAACTCCTTTGGGTTGAGCAATGCCAAGGGCATCAAACAGTTCTGGGTGTTTCACTGGAAGCTCAATGACTTCTTTGATTTCCTTGATTTGCTTGTCCAGCCCTCCCACCATCTCGTAGGTGGAGTCAGGCACTTTCTCAACCATCATCAAGGACACCAAGGGATCCACTTTATTCGGGAGGACACGGTGAATTGTGTACGAATCGTTTCGCAGGGCCACACGGCTGTTTGGTGTCAGAGTGGCGATGTCTATGTTCTTGTCCACGTCCACCACAAACTTCCCTTCTGGATGAACCTGTGGACAATGAACCGTGAAGCATTACAAGTCGTACATTTATCGACTTCATTTTTTTTGAAGTTATTTCTATCGTTATTTTAGTCATTTTATTCCATCTCGTTTTATCAAATCACCTTCACGAGGACTTTCTTTTTGTCCATAGCTCGTACAACTTCTCCAACGTAAGACCCCTGCTCTTGAAGAA